>CM066990.1:10915000-11197500 GCA_033977485.1 Hydrangea macrophylla | reverse complement strand
CGATAGAAAGCGACTAAACACGAAACGAAGTCGAACTATCTTATCTTAATTCTATCTCAACGGGAGGTCCTATGTGTTCTGGACAATTGATCGAGCCAAAACCTGGCTCTGATACCAAAAAGCCTGTCACGCCCCGACGTAGCATAATTCAGGAAAGCATTTAATTTCCTTTATGGACTCGTAGGTCGTGACAAGTGAGTATGACCAATTGTCTCTGTAGCAAATGACTTAAACAGCATTTCTAAAAGAAAGGTTACTAATAAAACATAAGCTCCAAAATTAAAACTTACTAAACTATTATATAAGTCCAGGTCTTGAGCACAAACGCCCTTATTCAAAAGTCTGAAGCTAGTTTATTACAACCTGAAATAAAAGACATAAGAAATATAAAGCAACCTTCTAGAAAGTCTCCTGCTTCTAACTAGCATAGTCGAAGTAGCCTGGCTGCTCCTGACCCTGAAAATCTGGGCATACAGTCCAGGACGCATCAACGCCGTCAGCTTATGCAAGCTGGTGAGCAAAATAAATAAGTGCTCGCAATGTATATATAAGAAAATAAACAACGGTGCAATTTAACTTTAAAAGCAATAGATTCAAGGTTCCAATTCCAACATAAGTCACGGGAAAATAAAATAAGCAATGAATATGCAACCGTGCATGAACAATGTAACATCTTATCTTTCTGACTCTTTTCTCTCAACAAAACCAACTCAACCAAACCATTACCTCAGATACCAGGAATAATATCCGATCGATATCCAAAACAGCATACCATACTATCGCTTCAGATACCAGGAATAATATCCGTTCGATATCTAAGCCGCACTCAATACCATCGTTTCGGATACCAGGAGTAATATCCGATCGATATCCAAAACGAGCGCCCTAGATACCAGGAATAATATCCGATCGATATCTAAGCCGTAACTCAATACCATCATTTCGGATACCAGGAATAATATCCGATCGATATCCGAAACGAGCGCCCTAGATACCAGGAATAATATCCGATCGATATCTAAGCCGTAACTCAATACCATCGCTTCGGATACCAGGAATAATATCCGATCGATATCTGAAACGAGCGCCTTAGATACCAGGAATAATATCCGATCGATATCTAAGCCGTACACAACACTGTCGCCTCCAATACCAGGAATAATATCCGATCGATATTGAGGTCACACACTCGACCGCCACTCTTTACTCTTTTCATGCTTTCTCACACACATGCATGTTGACACAACCTCGACCCTAATATATATGTCAATGTTCACAGTTTGTAGTAACAATTATTAATCTCAAAGCTGAATATTCGTTCAACATAATTCTCAGTCTGACACGTTCTTATAAGTCCAATTTTTAATAGTGAGCCTTTAAAACAGTATATTTGTCAAACAGATCTTTAAAAACTTTCAAAACCTTTTCCAAATAGTCCCTTATATAAAAATATAGAAACTGCTCAAAATGCCCGATCGCGTGAGCGGGTCGCGCGCGTGAAGGGGAGAACGGGTCGCGCGAGCAGGTCGCGCGCGCGAAGGGGGATGGGTAGTCGCGCGAGTGGGTCGCGCGAGCGAAGGTGGAGCACTAGTCGCGCGAGCGGGTCGCGCGAGCGAATGGGGGAATGGTTCGCGCGAGCAGGTCGCTCGCGCGAGTTCTTGCAGTTTCATCATCTTCCTCGTTTTTCCCCTGTTTTCTGGTTTTAAACTGAATTTATAGCCATTTTCAAATTCTGATTCAAACGATACATGTAATATATGGATCTCTTCAGTTTTCCGCGTAGATTAAGAATACAAAAACAATTTAAACAATTACGGATTATATCTCTAGATATTCGCAATTAAAGTAAGGGTGTCAAAACTTTAAATCAACAGTACGTCGCGATACGGATGAATTACTACGTAGAATTCGAACCACAGCTTATTGGGACTAAGATCTTCCAAAATCAATTCACGGAATTGATTTTGGTTGAGTTTTGTAAAACTCCAATTCAAAGCTTTAATGGTGAAATACATATATATACACATATACACACCTATCTATACTTAAATACACGTATATAGACATGACCAGTGAGTTTATAATACTCACAGAGGGTGCTAGTACAAAGAATTTGAGACCGAGAATTTCGCCGCAATATCCGCCTTTAAGAATTTATACTCCCCCGTTCTTGATTATGTATGAATATATGATGCTATGTATGTGTGTAAGTGACTGAATATATATATATAATCTGTATGTGTGTGTGTGATCTTGAAAGAGTGATCAAGAGAGTGATTGGGAGAATTGAGAGATGGTTGAGAGATGCAGAGAGTTGAGAGATTGAAAGACTGTGAGTGAGAGAGAGAGTACACAATGACATATATATAGACTGCCCAAAATTGGGCTCCAAGAAAAAGGTGGATTTCATCCGGTGAGGTTGAGCTCACGTGCTCCCTCACCCAACATGCAAAACTGGTATTTTACGGTTGAAATAAAAATACAGAAATTATATTAGTGTAGGAATAAATTCCGGGTTATACAAAAATATAGATATCGATTTTGAAACCATAGAAAATATTTTCTATATTTATTAAAATTACATTTTGACCCCAGATATATATTACAAAGAGAAATTAAATCAAATACTCATGAAAATGAAATACAGTATTTATTTATTAATGAAAATAAAAAATACAGGGTGTTACAGTATACCACAGACATCACTATTGGCTTAATAAGGGGTACAGCAACAGAATTGTGCGATATGAATGAATGCGTAGATCTTGAGTCAACAAGCATGAGTGCTAGGTATGAACATATAGGCACCATACCTGAGACTTCTGAAGTAGCCATATCTCCTGAGTTCATCTGAAATGACCTTCCCTAACATTGCTCTATCCTCTGTCCCCCGTTGTTGGTCTGTCTAGGCTTCAAACCACTAGAAGCCATAAAACTAGCTCCTTGTTGAGTCGCTTCCTCGAGCACTCCTTGGATTGATGTCCAAACATCCCACAATTGTAGCACTTGCCCCTCATATCCGGTGTAGCACTTACACTGTTCATCCCTTGAGTCTTGTTCTAAAAATTAGTCATAAAACATCGACCAGTGTGTGGTCGATTACACAATGAACACAATGGTATACCACTCGCCAGCTTCTTAGTTCCACTGAAGCTAGAACTAAAGCCCCACACAAACGGTCTCTTAAATCTCCTCCTTGGCTCCGGTCATTACCCTTGTAGTTTCTCTTCCCTTGTTGGCCTTGCTAATTTTGCCTCAATCTCTCCATTCCACTTTTGGCTACAATCGCCATTTGTTGCACTGTGGCAATAGTCGAGTGCTCATAGGTCTCGACCCTCAAACGGATATTCTTTCTCAACCCATCCTCGTACTTCCTTGCTCTGTCTTCCTCTGTCAACACAAACCCCTTTCCAAATCTTAACAAGGCATTGTACTTCAAAGTGTACTCTATTACCATCATATCCCCTGTCGAAGGTTATCAAATTCCATCTTCTATGCATTGAGAGCAGCCCTTGGAAAGAATCAATGATTAAACTCTTCTTTGAATCCCTCCTAAGTTATTGGTGCTCCATGGTCTAGAACGTTCACGCACCAATTCTAGGCCTCACCCCTGAGTATATCATTAGCGTTCTCAATCTTCAATACATCGGATATCGGAATAGATTAAATCCTTTCCATATCCATAACCCAATGCTCTGCTAGCGTCGTATCAGAAGTCCCAAAAAACTTTGTCGACTTCTTCCTTGCAAATTGTTCTAACATAGACCTCCCACCCCTGTTCTTGGGTACCGGCACAATGGATATTGGTGTTGTGCTAATCGTTCTGTTAAATTCCGTATCAAGTCTCCCATATTTTCGATCATTTTTGTCATGTGGTCCATTCGTTGAGTACGTGGTGATAAATCTTGGTTACCATCACTCATGATTACATTCCTATCAATCCCAATGCATAAACAGTATGCATGTATAACCATTAGTATAAACATGTATGTATAACAACATACATATACATCAAACATCTCTACAATGTATCGATGCCTTCTAGAATATGTGCCAAATACACTCAACACTCCACTCATCCTCGAACGTTCCCAAAATTTTTATTACCTATAACTCTGATACCAATAAATGTCACGACCCATCCCACTACGGATGAAAATAGGACACGTGGCATGCCACCAAGGCTTATCCAGTTCCATAAAAGTAAATAGCAGCGGAAAACATAAGTAAAAACCATGAAAATCAAAGTTATAAAAAGTTTGGCCCAATTGAAAACACTCAAAGAACATACTGTTTCAAAACCAGCAATCTAATCGACTAATCATAGGTTCGATCGACTGAAAATGCAAGATACAGAGAGCTTGAGAAACTCAGAAGTTGTCCAGTCGACTCTGTTGGGGACCCAGTCGAATATGGTGCAAATTTCTCAGTCGACTGGGACCTTTCCATCGACTAAACCACAACTTTCCATTTTTAAAAAAACAATTCCAGCCGACTATGGTCACCCACCCAGTCGACTATTTCTTTCATAGAAACAAAAATAACAATTCTCTCAATAATCCAATCAACTGTGTCGGGGACCCAGTCAACTATTTTTCATCATCTCAGGGTAGTGGCTGGACCAAATAGGCCTCAAGTCGACTGTTTTCATAAACCACTTGACTGGTTTACCTTATATTCCAAAGCAATCTGTAGATTTTGGACTGTAATTAAACCAACACATTACAACACACCTTTGTGATTATAATTCTACGATCTAAAACATAATCACAGAAGTTCTACTATAGTTTACAAAACTACTAAACCATTTCAAGGTTCCAAGTTAAACAGAATGAAATTCTAGTTCATTATATCTCTTATTAGGACCTTGGAAATGGACACCAAAAACACATACAAGAGATGCTCCCCGGAAATCCCATGGCCTCACTCCTGACGCTTCTTCTTGTTCTTCCTCTTATCACCTACAATGAAGGAAGTCTCTATTGCTCAGCTATATGCTGAATGTACAATTCTAAACAAATGCATATGAGGCAATTCATGCTTTAACCATCTAAATCACATAATTTAGTCTCTAGGGAGAGAGATACGCATTCATCCGGTATATCGGCAAGTCTTAAATCTTAAACTGCGATGCCAATGGCTAGCCAAAAATCACTTAACCATTGCATCCAACTGCTCTGGCTGGGCCGGTTCCCAAACCAAGCAAGTAGTCGTCACTACTAAAACTCTCAAACATCGAGAGGTGTGCCCCGGCATGAAATTATACCAAACTTCCCTTTAACCCACATAAACATTTAGCATACTAATATAACCATATCACCATGCTTTTCAACAAATACTCGCTAAAATTACCGGGGCCTAATTTAACACATGGATTTTTCCCAAATCACAATTTCCATACATAAAAATTCAAAACATTCAAAGTTATCTATGTAACACAAGTTTGGAATGAAAATAAATTGTGCATTCCAAATTGTTCTGTGAGAGAGTTGCTTGTGAAAGCAATACCAAAAAAAGCATCATGGGTTAGAGAGAGAAGCTCCTACTTCTCTCTAGAACTTTTGAACTTTTGTTCTCTCCTTACAATCTGTCTGATTGACTTTCTTTCTTTCAATTGTTTTGTGTGTGATTTGTTTTAAAACTGGTATGTGAGATGGGTAAACAAAAGGGTATTCTCAAGACTAACAAGTCTGCTACTCAACATATTACCAATGATCCTTCCATTAAATGGGCTCTTGAATCAGTTAGATCCTCCAAGAATGCTGGTACTGAAGATGCTGAGCCTAAAGGGTTTATTATTTCTAATCCTTCAAAGTCCATAATCAGCAAGATCAATGATGATGGTATTTTTAATGTTTGTGAAGATCCAGATTTTTCCTTAGGGACAACTACTACTATGGAGTTAAAGTCCAATGATTTAATTACTAATCACAGCTCTCCTACTGAAGATGAGGGTGTAGGTAGCCTTGATAATCCTAAGACTAGAACTCATGGGTTTTCTGATGAAGACCTTGAACTAGTTGAGGATTGGGAAGCCTATAGCTCTACCCAAAGTAAGCATGAGGAAGGGAGATCAGGGAATGAACAAAATTTCTCTTCATTGCAAGACTCAAATGAACTCCTCAAGAGGAAAATGAGAACAGCCAGTGATTTTGATGCTCTAAATCTTACAAAGTCATCTTTATCTGGTTGTACAGCAGTTAGGATGGAGGAATCTGCTACAGGAGTTGGTTCTGTTGGGATTGAGCAAGGCACTCTCATGCCAACAAAGGAACCTAATCTTGGTTTGGAACAATCCCTCCTTGAAGCTCAATCCCAGATTCGTTTATTACAAGCTGAGATGTATGAACTTAAAATGTTGAAAAGTGGTTCCTCTTCAAATCTGGTGCATTCAAATTCTACTGATGAAGATGGTGATGAACTCAAAGGGCATATTGGGTTTGATCCAAAAACTGGAAAATATTCCAAGCCCGAGGTGTTTGCCTTAAGTTACCCACACGAAACTTCTGATTCAGGTTGGTCTCACGCGCCTAAAACTAACGGTAATATTTTAAATTGTTTTAAAAATGATAGTGCTCTGCCAACCCACATGGGTGGTACTCATACTCCCACATTATCCGAAGCTTTAGCCTTTGGTCAAGAGAGTTATTCTTCAGCTCATATTAGTGGGCCACCAGAGAGCAATGGAGACCATGTGGTGGGCAGCTTTATCCCCCCAAATTCCGGATCTATGTCCCCTAGTTTAAATGAATTAAATCCTTTGGCTCCCTCATTTGCAAAACTATATCCCACCCCTGGCCACGTGCATAAGCATTCTAGTGGACCCAACGGTCAATATAATGCCAACAATGTGGTTCAAAAGTCTGGGTTTGGCAGTGCAGTGCAAGTTGGATTAACTGCCCCTACACGCAATGTTGTGGCCACTAGCACCAAGGCTGGGTCTAATGCGGCTGACAAGCACACGGGCTTGCCCCAATTTCCCATACTTCCCGGCGCATTGTCCTCGGCATCATTTGTTCAAAAATCAGCAACTAGCCACATGGGCCTTGGTCTTGAGCCTGCATTTTCTAATGCCCCAACAGTGAGTCAAATGGTTAGCTGCCCTTTACCCATAAAATCCAGAGAAATGTCTCCCACTCTATCACAAAATGTGAATAATCCTTCATCTCTTAAAGTGAATGACACGCACATGGGGGCCCACTCTTCCTTATTACCCGGATCTTTGTCCTCGGCAAGAGATAAAAATATTCATGCACCATTTGTTAACCACATGGGCCCTGTCCTTGAATCCGAAAATGCTATGACTCCAACAAAGAGTCACATGGTTAGTAGTCCTTTACCCTTAAATTCAGGAGGTGTATCTCCCACTAAGTCTTCTAATGTGAATAAATCTTCCTCTATTCAAGCAATTGACACGCATATGGAGACCCACCAACCTACATTGTTATTAAACAATGTGTCTAAAAAAGCTACTCACTTGGCAAGTTCTAGTCAATACATGGCTGCTTCCACATCTATTCCTGTTTCTCCTACAACCAAGTTGAATGGTCCACCTTTCCCAGCTAGTTCCGAAAATCTGCCTGCTAAAAATCTGGTTGAGACTAGACACACCAAGTCTTGGGCTTCTTTGGTTACCCCGCAGGCTTCTCTAGGATTCAAGCTAAACTACATTAAGCCACAAGAAGGGAAGAGTAATCAGCATCTCAGTATTCCTAAGGAGGTGTTCATAGAAGGAAGCCATGCTTGGCAAAACACATTAGTTGGATATTTCATTGGGAAGAAGACTCCCTTCTCATTTGTCAAGAATGCTACTGATAGACTTTGGGGAAAAAAGGGTCTGCATGACATGGTTGCTACAGACTCAGGGTTTTTCTTCTTTAAATTCAATAGTGAGGAGGAGTGTTTGGCTATTCTTGAAAGAGGCCCATGGCATGTGAGTGGGCAGCCAATTATCTTGAGAAAATGGCAAGCAGGCCTCACTCTTTCTAGAGAAGCTATCTCCACTATCCCTGTTTGGGTACATATCTTTAATATTCCTCTTGAACTGTGGAATCCCCTGGGATTAAGTCACATTGCTAGTGCAATTGGGAAGCCTTTGCATGTAGCTAAAGTCACTGCTGAAGGTAGAAGAATCTCATATGCTCGCATATGTATTGAGTTGAATGCCAAGCAAGAGTTACTGAAAGAACTTGTTATTGATTTTGAAGACCCGATTACGGGTGAGATTGAGCCTATTTACCTTCCAATTCAGTACCAGTGGAACCCAATTCGCTGTGCTAAATGCAAAAAATTCGGTCATGATTGTGCTAAATTACCTAAAGTTCCAATTCAAACCCAGAAAGTCCCCCCTAGTAATCCGGATAACACTGAAGGTGCATGGCAAACCAAAGATAAGGGCAAGTTCACTACAGCTGATATTAGAGGCACTAATCCAACTCCTTCCAATATGAATGAATCCACAATTAGTAGTGTTAAGGATATTAACTCAGGGATAAAACCAACTACTCAGTTTAATTCTTCTGCTTCCTTAAATCCCAAAAGCCTGGATATGCAGAGTAATATGTTCTCCTCCTTGGAAGTGGCTGGTGAGGAGGATGTTTCTAGTGATCTACCAATCTCTATTAGAGAAGAAGGATCTTCTATTATCCAAGGTCCAAATGTTTTATTATACATTAATGAGGATTTACAGCATTCTAGTAACAACTCAATCCCTTCACTTAGGGAGGATGTTGTAGCTGAATTAGATGAGGAGAAGGACCAAGCTTACACTTCTCCAACTTCTCTGAGCACAGATGTGGTGGAAGAGATACCTTCTCAGCAAATTCCTAACTCCATGCAGCATTCCTATAAGGATAACAAGAAGAGCCAGAGAGTTGAAATGGAAGAAGGAAGGGAAGGAGAGGAAGAACATGATTCTGCCTCACAATTATCCCCAAAGAATCAAACTAGCTCTACTCAGATGCTTGGTATCTCTCTAGCTTCTCTAGTGATTTTCTTGCATCCAGTTTCTTTTTTCAATGGGGTTTAAGAAAAACAGAAATCAAGTTTCCCCTAAGGTTAAGTCTGTTGATGCTGTCAATAAATCTAAGATGAGTGAATCACCTAAGGCTTCTTCCAATGCCACATCCAATATCCCTCTCCACAAATCTACAGTTTCTAGTGCTCAATCTTTTCTTTCTCCTGAACTTGCTAGCAAATACCTGCTCAAAGGAGATGGCTCTGTTCAGAGTAGAGATGGGACTACCAGTGGAGGTACCCATTCTAAAGGGGTGGTTCATGTTCTTAATGCAGCTAAACTAGAGAATGGGAAGAACTTCATCATTTCCAATCCATCCAAATCCATTGTTTATGGTGTCAATGATGGTGGAGTTTCTGATTTGTCCAAGGTTCACAGATCTGATGATCATTACTCTTCCCCTGATGTATCTCCTCTTTTACATAGTGCACATGGTTTCTCTGATGAGGAACTTGAACTCAATGAAGACTGGGAAATCCAAGAAGAGTATGATGGTGGAAGGTCTACTAAAGATATAAATTTCAAAACTCTCCAAGATTCGAATGAAATCCTTAAAAGGAAGAAGCAAGTTGCTATTTCTATTGGGGTTTCTGAGCTCAATACTCTGGATTCTGAAGCTAAGGACTTCTCTCCTGAGTCCCAGTTTGAACCTTTTGACTTATGCCCTGAAGTCCCCCTCCCAAGGCCTAATAGTTCTATTGTGAAGGAGGTCCATGAAGGTAGTGAGGGCATTTCGAAACCTCACAGTGGGCAATTAGTTTCGGAGCAGATGGAAAAAGAACATCAATTTGATCTCAAAACTCCTCTAATTGCTGTGTCCAAGAAGTTTGTCCCAATGGGGGCCCACGGGTCTCCCAACATTGGACCTAACGGTCATATTTCCTCAACTAAAGCAGCTCATAAAGCTGATGCTACTGTTCAAGCGCATATACCGAAGACCCCACTGCAATGTGCTGACAAGCACATGGGTCTTCCCGGAAATCCCGGCGCCATGTCTTCTTTTGTTCAAGAGGGATCTGATTTACACGCGCGCGGGGACATGGGTAAGTCCATCCAACACGCCACTGATTTTGTACAAGAGCCCACACATGGCTTAAATGAGCACATGGGATCAACCCACTTGCACGCAAAATGTGGGGATTTGTTGGCCGTTGGTCCAACTTCCAACCATACCCAGCCACGTGTGGGTTCAACAGCTTCATTTGCATCTACCGAACCAGCTGGAATGAAAGTGGGACAGACAGCTGGTCCCACAAGTAGCTCAAATAACATCCAAAATCCGGCTTATATAGCCTCTGCATCAGGATCCCACCAAGCCAAGTCTTGGGCATCTCTGCTTGCTCCTAAAACTGCAACCAATTTCAACTTGACCTACATTAAGCCACGCGAAGGACCTGAGAGGAAAGTTGTTATTATGCCCAAGGAGGTTCGGATTGAGGGCAGTTTTGCTTGGAAAGACACCCTAGTTGGCTATTTTATTGGTAAAAAATTACCATTTTCTTTTGTCAAAAACTCAACTACTAGGCTTTGGGGGAAATATGGTCTTAACGATATGGTAGCCACTGACAATGGGTTTTACTTCTTCAAATTTGATTCTGAAGAGGAAAGCTTAGCTATTCTTGAAGGTGGGCCTTGGCATCTGGCTGGACAACCTAAAATTCTTCAAAAATGGCATTCGGGTCTCACACTATCTAAAGAAGCAACAGCTACTCTCCCAGTTTGGGTACACATCTACAACATTCCTTTGGAGTATTGGAATCCTACAGGTCTGAGCCATATTGCCAGTGCAATTGGTAAACCCCTTCATGTCGCTAAAGTCACAGCTACTTGTAGGAGAATTTCATTTGCTCGAATTTTTTTTTTTTTCGGAAAATGGTTAATCGATTCCAAAAAAGGGCCAAACCCTAGGATATTACAATAAGCGCAAAATCATGCTATGAGAGCCAGACCAAACAAATGAAACGGAAAGCAACAAGCAAACACACATAGCAACATGGATTGAAACAAAACACATGAGACAACCCAACAACCCAACGCAAGGGCCTCCTCAGGATCGTTGTCGTCCCTTGGGCCGACTCCCGCTGAATTTCATCTTAGTTTCCTTCTTTTTCTGTCTGTTGGAGAGGGGACAACCCCTTGTAGGGGTCCCAACCTCACTAGCTTGGTCAAAATCACTAAAACAATCATCGATGCCATCCACTCTAACTGGGGGAGTGGTGTTCTCTCTGGTCTCTCCTCGAGGAATATCTGTATGGTTAGAGGGGCTAGCTTCGGGATAAGATGTCCGGGTGGAGGGAGAAGCGATGGACTCAACTTTGACAGGTTTAGGATCAGGATCTTCTAAAAGCTGATCCTACTCAACATTTGCTCGAATTTGCATTGAACTGAATGCAAAAGATGAACTACTGAGTGAAGTGATCATTGAATTTGAGGACCCTATCAGTGGTGATATGGAACAAATTGCCCTTCCCGTGGAATACCAATGGAATCCGATTCGATGTGCAAAATGTGCTCGATTTGGGCATAATTGCTTGAAAGTTCCCAAGGTCCAAACCCATCATAAGGCTGAAACTACCAGTACTCATGAAGGTAAAGAAGAGGATTGGAAAATCAAATCCAAGGGGAAATACCATACTGAAAGTGCTAGCAAGGGCCCAACTACCTCTAAGGATCAAAATGGTATTTCTGCTATTGGATCAAAACCCCTCAAGGAAACTATCTCTAACCAGCAGACAACTCCTATTGTAATTACCAACAAATTCTCTGCTATGGCAATGTCACTGGATGAATTAGCAGAAGACACCTCAGGTGAACTAGACACCCCTGCATCACAAGAAGAAGAAATCCTTGTTGTTGAAGAGGGCTTAGACAAGAACACCACTAAAGCTATTGGGGGGGATAGAGATGATTTTGTGGCTATTTCTACTCCCGCTTGCCCGCAGCCTTGTCCAGATAAACTCCATACTGTCGAGAAAGGTGCTAAATCAGAACTGAATCTACAATGCCTAGAGAGCATCGCTCCGGATCATATTGATGAAACCTCAGGTCTCACGATTATTCAAACGATTGATCAACAATCTTTGCCTTCAAATGATGCCATTGTCAACATACAAACATTTCCAGATGATAAAGAGCAACAGCAGCAGTTGGATGGAGGAGGCAGCCCTTCCCATAATCCTACATATAAAGGCTCAGGTACAATACACACTAAGAAGAACAAACAGTCAGGTTCTTCAGGTAAGCGAAAACAAAATCGTAATCGGTCTTAATGATTATTAGCTGTTGGAACATAAGGGGCCTCAACCAGCCCTATAAACAATCTGAGGTTGCAAAGTTTATTTTTGAGAATAACCTTGATATGCTTGCTCTTGTTGAGACAAAAGTTAGACAAGTTAATGAGGACAGAATCCAAAGAAAAGTGTTTAACAATTGGAATTGTTTTTCTAATAGCACACCAAATGCTATGGGAAGGATCTGGTTGGGATGGAATCCTGACAAGATAAACCTTCAAATTCTTAAAAGTTCTCCTCAACTAATTCATACTTTAATTGAGAACGATGACCAAACTGTTCAGTTTGAGGCGTCTTTTGTCTATGGTTTCAATACTGGCCTGGATAGAAAGACTCTTTGGGCTGAATTAGGTTCCAATTACAACCCAAATTCAAAACAAATTTTACTTGGGGATTTCAATGTGGTTTTAAGTACTACTGAGGTCTCTGATGATTACTTTGGACTAAATTCTGATATTTCTGACTTTTTGAATGTGGTTAACTCACTTTGCCTTACTGATTTAAGATATATGGGAGAATTCTTTACTTGGAGTAATCGGAGGTATGGTAGACCGGATTATACCCAAAGGAAGTTGGATAGAGCCCTTGTGAACCAAGCCTGGATGGATACATTTACTGATTCTTATGCTTATTTTCACAAACCAGGTATCTCTGACCACTCTTCTATTATCCTGTTTATCGATAAAACTACAAGAAAAAAAGGAAAGGCCTTCAAATTCTTTAACTATTGGACACAACTGGACTCTTACAATGAAACTGTTTCAAATGCTTGGAATTATGGAGTCGCAGGCACTGCCCAGTACCAAGTTTGTCACAAACTTAGATTACTAAAGCATGATCTTAAAACTTTCAGTAAAGAGTTTGTGGGTAAAGAAACTACCTTGGCTAACAAAGCTAGGGAGGCTCTTCACAATGTCCAATCCGAGCTACTTGATGACCCTCACAACCCTTTCCTAATTTCCAAACAAAAACAGTGCATGCCTGAATTCCTTAGAGCTGTTTGGATTGAGGAAGAGACTCTAATGCAAAAATCTAGGGTGCAATGGCTAGAGGTTGGGGACAAGAATTCTAGGTATTTCTTCCAACATATTCAAAGTAGAAGAAATAGGAAAAGAATTTTTAAACTCGAAAAACCTGATGGTACTTTAACAAAGAATATTGAAGAGGCAAAATGTGAAGCTGTTAGACACTTTACGGCTCTGCTTGGAACCAACCCTACAAACTCTTACCCTGGGAAGGAGGCTTTGAACAAAGTTATTTCTAAGAGAATTCCTGAGGAATATTTAGAGGACCTTGATAGAATTCCTACTGTAGCTGATATCCATGATACCTTCTTTAGCATGCATGAAAATAAAGCTCCTGGTCCTGATGGTTTTAATGCTCACTTCTTTAAAAAGTCCTGGACTACTGTGGGTCCTGCTGTCACTGCAGCCATACAAGAATTTTTTCAAACAGGTGAAATGCTTCGTGAATCTAATACTACTATCATAGCTCTCATACCTAAAGTTCCTAATCCATCAAAGATGGGGGAGTTTAGGCCTATCTCTTGCTGTAACACGGTTTATAAATGCATATCAAAGATTATTGCAAATAGGCTCCAAACTATCCTCCCATCCATTATTGACCAAGCACAATCTGCTTTTGTCAAAGGAAGGAAAATTAGTGATAATGTTCTTTTAGCTCAAGACTTGTTAAGGGACTACCACAAAATTGGAGGTAAACCTAGAGTAGCAGCCAAGGTTGACCTCATGAAAGCCTATGATAGTGTGAATTGGACATTTCTGTTTGATCTACTGGATTGTCTTGGCTTCCCTGCTAATTTGAAAAAATGGATTAAAGCTTGTATTACTACTCTCAAATACTCCATTAATTTCAATGGTGAGTCTGTGGGTTATTTTGACGGTGCTAAGGGGCTTAGGCAAGGTGACCCTATCTCTCCCTATTTGTTTGTTCTTGTTATGGAGGTCCTTAGCCAGCTCTTCTACCATAACACGCAAAATGGGTTGTTTAAGTTTCACTGGAAATGTGATAAACTAAAAATCTCTCACCTTTGCTTTGCAGATGATTTAATTATTCTACTTAATGGTGATGTTGAGTCTGCAAAATTGATTAGAACAACTTTAAATCAATTCTATAATTTTTCAGGTCTTCAGGCTAATAATGCTAAAAGTTGTGTGTTTTTCTCTGGTCTTGAAGACCAGCTGGCTAGTGATATTCAAGGGGAACTGCAATTCTCTAAAGGAGATTTACCTATGAGATATCTTGGAGTCCCCCTTATCACGACTAAATTGAAAAAGTATCATTGTGAAGACCTTGTAAACAAAATTTGTGCTAGAATCAGTTCCTGGAAGTCTAAGTTTTTGTCTTATGCTGGCAGGGCACAACTGATCCAATCAGTATTGTCAGGGATCCAACAGTTTTGGTCTGGGATGTTTATTCTGCCCAAAAGTGTTCTTAAACAGGTGGAGCAAGCGTTAAGGAGATTTCTTTGGACTGGCGACACTGAAAAGGGACAGGGAGCCAAAGTTGCTTGGACAAAAATCTGCAAGCCTAAGAAAGAGGGAGGATTGGGTTTTAAAGACATTTATCTGACAAATACTATTCTAAATTTTAAGCATATTGGAAATCTTCTTGACCCAAAAAATAACTCTCTTTGGAAAGCATGGGTGCATTTATATATGATAAAATCTAAAAGCTTTTGGGCTATCAAAGCCCCAGCCCAATGTTCATGGTATTGGAGAAAGTTATTGAAGCTAAGGGAAAGTGTTAGACCATTACTTCTTCACAAAATTGGTAATGGTCAGCACACCTCCCTTTGGTTTGATAACTGGCTCCCTTGTGGACCGCTGTTTGAGAAATATTCCAATAGGATTGCTTATGATGCTGCAATTGATGAGAATGCGAAGGTGGCAACCATTGTAAGAAATTCTAATTGGGCTTGGCCAACGTCAAATTCCATTGGACTTAATGAAGTTCGAGCTACTCTGTCAACTTTGTATAAACCGAATGGTTTGACTGACAGTATTTCTTGGACTACATCTCCGGATGGGAAATATAATTGTGCACATATATGGGATCATCTGAGGGATGTATCACCTATGGTCCCTTGGTACAAACTTGTTTGGGTATCAGGATGTACACCTAGGCACAAGTTCTTACTATGGATTGCTGTTCAAAATAGATTGGCAACACATGATAGGATCTATTCTTATACTCCTGGACCTCTTGCTTGTGTTTTTTGTCATTGTCATTTGGAAACCCATAACCACTTATTTTTCGAATGTCCTTTTTCTTCCTTTGTTTGGCAGGACCTCATGTATCGATGTGGGCTGAATTGGAACGGATCTGACTGGGATACCACAGTACTATGGATGGCACAAAAATGGACAAGTAAGAGAATCCAACATGCTTTACCAAAAATTTGCCTCGGAGTCGCAGTCTATGGCCTATGGAGAGAAAGAAATTATAGGACTTTCAACGGCAAATCTACACCCAAGGAACTGCTGCTCCAAAACATGGTGTCACAAATTCAAAATCATATTCGGTCCAAGTGGAAACAACACTCTCAAC
This sequence comes from Hydrangea macrophylla, assembly GCA_033977485.1. Taxonomy (NCBI): domain Eukaryota; kingdom Viridiplantae; phylum Streptophyta; class Magnoliopsida; order Cornales; family Hydrangeaceae; genus Hydrangea; species Hydrangea macrophylla. The sequence continues at coordinate 11,181,624 of CM066990.1, read as the reverse complement.
TTGCCGCTTTTGTTCTACCATGGATATAAATTGCTGTGATCTTGTAAGGTTGATTGGGGTTTTGTGGGACCTTTGTTGACTCTTTGTATTGATTGGCTATTGCGTTTAGTAAGTAGCTATATTAGCTACTAGTCCTTTTGCTGTGCTTTGTTGTCTATCCTGGGGTATGCCCCTTGTACAGTTGTCCATCCTTTTTGGAATATATTTACCATTTTCCGAAAAAAAAAAAAAAAAAAAAGAGGAATAAGAAAGGATCATCTTCAGGTAAGAGGAAAAAACCTCATAAACGAACTTAATGATTATAAGCTGCTGGAATATAAGGGGTCTCAACCAACCCTTTAAACAAACTGAGGTTGCTAAATTTATTTTCCAGAATAATATTGATGTTATTGGTATTGTTGAAACCAAAGTTAGGCAGTCTAATGAAGATATGATAAGAAAGAGTATTTTTAAAAATTGGAGTCTTGTTACCAATAGTTCCACTACCTCAGTTGGTAGAATCTGGGTTGGTTGGAATCCTGACAAAGTTAAATTGTCTATCCTTAGAACCAACCCCCAGGTTATTCATGATCTCATTGAAAATGATGACCAGACCATTGCTTGTGAAGCTTCTTTTATTTATGGAGCAAACACTGGCCCAGAGAGAGCTAATCTTTGGTCTACCCTGAAATCTATATCAAGCTCTATTGGTTTAACCAATCCGAACCACATTGTTTTGGGGGATTTTAATGTTGTTTTGAACACCTCTGAGATGTCTGATGCCAATGCTTGTTTGAACTCTGATATAAATGATTTTAATGATTTGGTGAACTGGCTTTGTCTGTCTGACTTGCGATATTCTGGGGAGTATTTCACTTGGTGTAATAGGAGATATGGGAAACCTGACTTTACAGAAATAAAATTAGACAGGGCCTTAGTTAACCAAGCTTGGCTGGACAAATTTCCTGACTCTTTCACTCACTTCCACAAGCCAGGTATCTCTGATCATTCTTCTATTATTACTTATGTTGATAAAGTTGCTAGCAAAAAAGGTAGATCCTTTAAATTCTATAACTTTTGGACTCAACTTGATAACTACTCAAATGTGGTATCCCAAGCCTGGAACTCTAATGTTAGAGGCAATCTCCAGTACCAAATGTGCCATAAACTTAGAATCGTCAAACATGATTTAAAAAGATTTAGCAAACGCTTTTTTGGTAGAGAAAAACTTCAAGCTGACAAAGCCAGAGAAGAGTTGGAAATTGTCCAATCTGCCCTTCTTCAAAATCCTCATGATACTAATCTGTTAACTAAGCAAAAAGAGTGCATGAAAAGTTTTCTTGAGTCTATTTGGATTGAAGAAGAGACTCTCAAACAAAAATCTAGAATACAATGGTTGGAGGGTGGCGATAAAAACTCTAGATATTTCTTTAATTATATCAAAGAGAGAAGGAATAGGAAAAGAATTTTCAAATTGGAAAAACCTGACGGCCAATTTACATGTAATGTTGAAGATGCAAAAACTGAAGCTGTTAGATATTTCAAAAATCTCCTGGGTACTCCTGCTACTAATCCATACCCGGGTATTGACATGTTAAGGACCTTTATCCATAAGAGGATCCCAGAGAACCTTTTATTGGGTCTTGACAGAGTTCCCACCCCTGTAGAAATCAAAGAAGCTTTCTTCTCTCTGCATGACAACAAAGCCCCGGGTCCGGATGGTTTTAATGCTTATTTTTTTAAACAATCTTGGCACATTGTGGGATCTGATGTCACTTCTGCTATTACTGAATTTTTTACCACGGGTGAAATGCTTAGGGAGTCTAATGCTACTGTTATCGCGTTGATTCCTAAAGTCCCCAATCCTTCTAAGATGGGAGACTTCAGGCCTATATCTTGCTGTAATACTATCTACAAATGTATTTCAAAAATCATTGTTAATAAAATTCAAGTGATTCTTCCTTCTATTATTAATCAAGCTCAATCGGCCTTTGTCAAAGGAAGGAAAATTAGTGATAATATTTTACTTGCTCAAGACCTGTTAAGAGATTACCATAAAACTGATGGTAAACCTCGGGCTGCTGCCAAGGTGGACCTTATGAAAGCTTATGACCATGTCAATTGGAATTTCCTCTTTGATCTTCTTGATATTTTAGGTTTTCCTCCTTTAATGAGAAAATGGATTAAAGCTTGCATATCTACTCCAAGGTATTCCATTAATTTTAATGGTGAATCTGTAGGATATTTTGATGGAGCTAAAGGACTCAGGCAGGGAGATCCCATTTCCCCTTACTTATTTGTTATTATTATGGACTCCCTGAGCCAACTAATTCAATTTAACATTCAGAATAGTTCCTTTTCCTTCCACTGGAAATGCGATAAAATGAAAATCTCACATCTTTGCTTTGCTGATGATTTAATCATTCTATTAAATGGGGACTTGGACTCAGCAAAGCTTATTCGATATACTCTGAACCAATTTTATGATATTTCTGGATTGCAAGCTAATAATACCAAAAGTTGTCTTTTCTTATCTGGGGTCGATGATAACTTGGCTAATGAATTGTTAAATATACTCCATTTTTCCAAAGGGTGTCTCCCCCTAAAGTATTTAGGTGTCCCTCTGATTACTACTAAGTTAAAGAAATGCCACTGTGAAGAGCTTATATCTAAAATCTGTTCCCGTATTAACTCTTGGAAGTCCAAATTTCTTTCTTTTGCTGGTAGAGTTCAACTTATCCGTTCTGTGTTATCTGGGATTCAACTTTTTTGGTCTGGAATGTTTATATTACCTAAAAGTGTTCTTAAACAGGTGGAACAATGTATTAAGAGATTTCTTTGGAGTGGTGGTACTGAAAGGATCCATGGTGCCAAAATTGCATGGGTGAATGTTTGTAAACCGACTAGAGAAGGAGGCCTCGGACTGAAGGACATTTTCCTTACGAATACCGTGCTTAATCTTAAACACCTAGGGAGTATTCTTGACCCTTCTAATAATTCTTTATGGAAACAATGGGTTCACTTGTACAGGCTCAAGACCAAAAGTATTTGGGAGGTCAAAGCCCCTGGACAATGCTCTTGGTATTGGAGAAAACTTTTAAAGCTTAGGAGTATAGCTAGGCCTTTAATTAAACATAGAATTGGTAATGGTTTAAGTACTTGTCTTTGGCATGATAACTGGCTCCCTTGCGGGCCTTTGTTTGAGAATTACACCTCTCGTATTGCCTATGATGCTGCCATAGCTCCTACTGCTAAAGTGGCGACTATTATTTCTCAACTTGAATGGAATTGGCCTGCCTCTAACTCTATTGGCCTTAATGAAGTTCGGGGTATCTTGTCCACTTTTTATCAACCTACTGTTCTACAAGACAAAATTATTTGGACTACTTCTCCTAATGGTAAGTTTAATTTCTCTCATGTTTGGAACCACCTTAGACCCATCAATCCTGATGTGCCTTGGTACTTGTTTGTTTGGTATTCTGGGTGCACTCCTAGACAGAACTTTATGTTATGGCTAGCCATCCAGAGTAGGCTAGCAACTCAAGATAGAATTTGTAACTATACTCTTGGGCCTTTAGCATGTGCTTTATGCCTTAGGCAAATGGATTCTCATGATCACCTTTTCTTTGAGTGTAATTACTCCAATTTCATTTGGCAGGACTTGATGCTGAGATGTGACCTACTTTGGAATGGCACCCCATGGGATAGTACCATCACTTGGATGATCCAGCATTGGAAGGGGAGGACACCTCAGCATATGATACCTAGAATTTGTTTGGGGGTTACAATTTATGGTCTTTGGAGAGAAAGAAACAAAAGGACCTTTCAGAATTCTTCTACGCCAAAAGAGCACCTTTTGAAGATTTTTGTCTCGCAGATCAATGCTCAAATTAGGATCAAATGGAAAACTCACAACCATCTTCAAGCCTTGTTGAGTAACTGGGATTAGTTTGGATTTGCTCCCATCTATTTCCCATTGGCTTTTGCCTTGTTTTATTTGCTTGTTATGGGTTTTTGTCTTGTCCCATTTTCGTTTGGCCGTTGAGGCTATTTTAGTGGTTTGATTTGCCACATGTCCTTATGCTTTGTGCTTTGTTGTATATCCTGGGGTATGCCCCTTGTACATGTGTACATCCCCTTTTTTGGAATTTATTTACCGTTTTCCGAAAAAAAAAAAAAAAAAAAAAAACACAAGTTTGGAATTCATAACTCGAGCTACAATCCTGTAATTTCAGGAGAAGTACTAGTAGCCCGATTAAGCATCGGATCTCCGATCTCAATGATTCCTATAAGTATTAACATATTTTTCCCAAATTCCTAGAATTAGCTTTTCAGAAATAATTTTCCAAACGTTGCCTAATAGATATCCAAACATTGCTAATACCTCGAGGAGTCCGAATATGAAATTTGGAGAAAAGTTGACGATTGGAAGTTCATCGATTTGTGTCTTAAAGCTCGTAGCCACCAAAAATCTCCTTTTTTCTCTTAATTTGTGAGATATTTTCAAAATATTTCAACCACATCCATATATAGGTACAATTCTTGGGAATTATGTTTACCTTCCCGTGAGTTCTAAAAACTTCTAATTATCTCCCAAAACGTCATGCTCGTCCAAATTATTACTACACGAATGAAAACTATGATGGAAAAATTAGGTTTTAAATTAATTTAAACGCGCAGCGGAAAGGTTAAGTTTCAAAAACTTTATTGGTCGCCCAGGATCTAATACTATTCAATTCTATAGATGCGTACTAACAAGAGGGAAAGAATTATACCTCAGGTCTTGAACCCAATTTTGAAATCTTCGACCTTGATGATACAGCAGCCTCCACTAGGTTGTCTTCACCCTTATGACTCCTGCGGATGCTTCTTAGATGGGCTAGAGATGGTGGGATCTCTAATAAAGAGGATAGGAAGGTTTTGGAAACCCTAAACAGGTTTTGTAGCTTTTGTATAGAAAAACGACAACCATCAAACCCTGTACGCAGCTGCCCTATTTATAGATTTCTAAAACCAACTTTAACCTTCGACCAATCGAAGTGACTTCGATCGATCGAATCTTCGATCGATTGAACTACGTTCGATCGATCGAACATGCGTTGACTTCAATCGATCAAAACTATTTCGATCGATCGAACCTGTCTTGACATCATCCTCTTCTGCCTTTTGAAACATCCTGGCGGAGCTAAGAGTGGGACCTCCTAGGCTCTTTATTGTTGGCTCAAACTAGTTTGTTAATCACCATGACCAAACTCTTTGATCATCAAACTAACTAACTGGTCAGTTAACGTTTACTCCACTATAAACTGATAACTGAACTCGAACGCAAAAGAACATATCTGAAGCGATAACTAGACTTGTATGATGACCTAATGTCCCTCTACCTTCAGTATCGCAATCATATTCAGGTAGTTGGATAACTGTTACTGTCAACCTGAATCATGATTACTTCTCGTGTTCCTTGAGTCCCATTCACCTCTCATGATTACCAAACACGTTGATAACTATTGTCAACGAGACTGCAGTTCTCAGTAATCAACTTGGTGACATTCTCAAGGGAATGCTTACTCTGAATCAGAGGGTAGATTCTATCTTGACAATATATGTTCACAACCCTATGAACATGACATACCCAAGATACCCAGGTGTTGATCTTTTATAGACCTTACTGATTGGTAAGTCAAAGCAACCATGTCCATAGTCTGTGTTCATAATCATCTCAAGATTAAGAACACGTACCTTATACAAGTTATGAGTTCCTATTGACTGCTTAACAGTCTTGAGTGTCAATAGGAAAGCTTAGATCCATCAATGCACTATAAGCACTAGCATATTAACTAAGAGAAACACTCTAGTGATTGAGACTAATCACTCCATCCAATGGTAGTTAATCATGCTACAGTGTAAACCTGATGAGATATCCAGTCTCATCATCCACTGTGACAAATTCTAAGTATCAAAGAATAGCAATTCATATCCCATTGTATGCCTCTCATACATACACGAATTACTTACTATGATACTTAAGGATTAAACAATCATATCTCATGAAAGAACCATACACAATAAAATGTAAAGCTGATGTCTTTTTTCGGAAAATGGTTAATCAATAAAAAAGAAAAAGCCAAAAGGCACTATACAAAAAATGCAAGGGGCATACCCCAGGAAATACAATAAGCGCACGAAAAGAACATCAGACAAAGCAACAGGGATGGAGGGTTATCAAAAGCCAACGCGAAGATAAGGATCCATCCCAAAACCACCAAACCCTAAATCATAAGAGAGTAAAACGGTAGGGGTCAACAAGACCCATATTTATAGAAATAGAAGAAAAACAAAGCAAAAATCCATTATGGAGTAAGTGTCCATCTATCAATATACTGGGGAAGATGTGGGTCATTCTTCCACTTCATTTGCAGTTGTTGGGATATTTGGAGGCAAATCTCTTGAAATATTCTTTCCTTAGGTTTAGCTCCTGAGTTGAAGCTTTGAGCATTCCTCTTCTTCCAAATGCTATAAACCGTAAGGCCTAGGCACATTCTAGGAATAATATGCCTAGGAGTGTTCCCTTTCCATTTATCCGCTGCCCAGAGCACAAGAGCATCCCAAGAGGATTTGGGATATAAAATTCCCAACCTATTAAGGACCCCCTGCTAAATAAAGGAAGAAAAAGAGCAATTAAAGAACAGGTGGTCATGGAATTCCAGATTTTTATGGCAAAAAACACAAGCTATATTAAAATGCTAATGTCCATATATAAAGTAATGGTTTGAGGGCACAAACCAACAAACTATAGATTATAAAAGTTTTCGTCTAGTTTCCATTTGGGTCCATAATTACGTCCAAAAACTAAATTCTATGTAATCTCTAGACAACCTACCTTTTATGCAACGTATCACATTGGTTATCTCTAATTCGTTCTGGTTTATCTTTATCAAGATCAAAACCAATAGAAATTACGCTACACAGGTAAATTTATTATTCACAATTTACCAGATAAGTCAAATAACATTTAAATCATATAAATGTCATTTATTCACACGAATGCCTCCATGATTATCAATTCACCATGTCTTCACAGGACACCTTCCGTTGACCACAGTCAAACACTTATCTCAATTTTCAAATAACATTAAAACTCCTTTAAATTCAATTATGTATTTAAAACAAATTATTTACCCCGGAACGGGTGTGACAATTCTAGCCAGAAACAGATTCAAGAAACACGGAATTAAAAAAATGACACGGAACTCAAGAAAAATGTACGACGAGGACAAGAGCAATTAGGAAACAAGAAAATCAAATTTTGAGAGGAAATAAAAGAAAACTCACGATTGATTTTTTTTTTTTGGTGATTGTGAGAGAACTTGAAATCACTATTAGTATGAACCAAAGGAGAGGTAAATAAAAAATCACGAAACAAAATTTTTTTTATACTCTTTTTTTTTCTGGATGTCCCTCTTCTTTTCTTTTCTTCTTTTTTTTGTAACAGATTCGGTCGCAAATTAGCAACAATGATCAGTAATTTCCGAAAAAAGCAATTTTGATTAGATTTCAATCAATAATAAACATATGCTTGAATCAAGGCCAAGGTAGTAAAGCACTGAATGCTTGAATCAGGTTCACGAGTAATCAGTTGTGAAATTCAATATATGAACACAAACACTTTCTTTCATAACAATAATGAAGAAGGAAACCCTAGAACATGAAGTGACAAGAATACTAGATGAACAATAACACGAATTGAAACAGAAAAAAGAACACAAAATGACACAAGATCACGAAATGAAACAACAACAGGAACACAAAATAAAATGAATAAATTAGACCTGATTTGGAACCTAGCTCTGATACTAAATGATGTGAACCCGTGGAATTGAGATTCCTTGAACCCACGATCAGATTGTATTCCACCCAAGAAAGCCAATAATCAAGTCAATAATAATCTAGACCCATTGAAATCTTGTTCTAAGAACCTAGATTTGGAGAGAACGCCACAAAGGTTTTGCCTCTGATAAGTTCAGATTGTTCAATCAAGAACAATTAGAGAAAACTGAATAGTTCTCTAGGAAGATAACCTTCAGTCACATGATATATCACATAAAAAAAACTGCTACAAGAGTGTTTTATACCCTCTAAGAAACCCTAAGGCCCAAAAGGCCTTCAACAAAAATAAAAGATATGGGCTCTATACTTGAGCCCCAAATAGCGAAAACTTAAAGCTAAATATTTCTTTTCGGGAAATGGTGAATAAATAAAAGAACATGCCAAGCAGCACTATACAAACTACAAGGGGCTCACCACAATAAGCGCAAGCAAAATCAACCAGATGATGCAAAGAGGAGGAGAATCTATCAAAAGGCTTGAGCAAAGATAAAGACTCATCTTAGCAAAATACATTGATCCTATAGAGGACGGGAAACCCCTAAAATCAAATCAGTAAAGTCCAAGGGCCCCCCCCCTTCAGAATCTGAACTAGCAAGACGAACATAGATTAAAGGAAAGAATTACAAACTAAATCCATCTAGCTATGTAATTAGGGAGGTGAGGATCATGTTTGCACTTGATTTGGATCTGAGTAGAGATTTGGAGGTAGATATCCTGAAGGAGATTTTCCTTTGTTTTAACCTCGGTTTTGAATGTACATGCATTTCTTTCTTTTCAAATGCTATAGATCACCAACCCAAAGCACATTTTAGGGATGATGTGATTGGGAGTTTTCTTTGTCCAAATCCTAGCTGTCCATTCCACAATAGAGGTCCAAGAGAAAGCATGGGAAGTTATCTCCAATTGTTGTAGCACTGCCTGCCAAATAAAAGAAGAGAATGAGCAATCAAAAAATAAGTGATCATGAGATTCCATACCTTGGTGGCAGAGCATACATCCCAAAGGGCCAGGAGTGAAGTGGAAAATCCTATCATGAGTAGATAATCTATTAAGAATTGCCAACCACGAAATGAAACTATGCCTAGGTATATTCCTAGGAACCAAATGAGCCTATGCCATGGGACCTTTGGGAAAACAACTCGAAGGTGGTCCCATGTATGTGCAAGCTTAAAGGTCCCATTAGGAGAAGGGAACCATAGGGCAGTATCAAGATTATCTTAGGGGAGGGGAATTTCAAGCATGTGGTTTCAGATTTCCATGAGCTCTAACGTATTAGTAAGAGGCCATTGGTATTCCCTGTCCACTATAATATCCTTAACTTTTGCATTCAAGGGTATTGTTGCATCATACGCAACTCTAGGACCAAATTTGTCCAAGAGTGAGCCTAAGGGGTGCCAATTGTCATACCATAAGAAAGTACCACACCCATTACCAATCTTGTGCTTCAATAAGGGCCTGTCCATGTCTCTGAGTTTAAGGAGTTTCCGCCAATACCAGGAACTCTGGGTAGGTTCCTTAACAACCCAAATGCTTTTGTCTTTTAAAAGGTAAGTTTTAACCTAATCCACCCATAAAGAATTTGGCTTAGAGGAGAAGAGGGACCAGATTTGTTTTAAGTTCAAAGTTTTATTGAGTTTAACAAGGTTATATCTATCCACTTAATAAATAAAAATAGGCCCACATGCCAATACCAAAGAACATAAATAAATAGGCCCACAAACCTAAGTAGCTTGTATCACATGGATTAAAGTTGGTTCCTCTTCTTCCAAGCCCATCTTGAATGTTGAATTCCTGCTTGAAACATTTGCAAATTCTACCCAAGTGGATTGCACCAAACCTTGCATTGCTTCCTTGATCTTCTTAGCTCTTAATCTTGTGATTGACCCATTTAGAACTTGCAAGGGATCATCTTTAAGACTCGATCCTCCATGATGCCCATCAACGCTGGCCTAGGGAAAATGCTAAACCATGCTTGAAAGGTAGCAAACCTTTCTTTAAAGTATCCATGAAAAATCTAGTTAGCACTTTATCAATATAACCAGCTTGAGATAATCCCATTATCTTTCGCTTGTGATCTCGAAAGAGCTTTATCCCAAGGATATAGCTCGCCTCTCCTAGATCCTTCATATCAAAAATACTAGCTAGCCAAACCTTGATTGATGACAACGCCGCTACATCATTCCTAATGAGTAGAATGTCATCAATATAAAGCACATAAAAAGCCACCATCTTACCTTCACATTTCTTATATACACAAGGTTCACCCAGATTCTGTATGAAACCAAACTACTTGACCGCTTGGTCAACTCGATTGTTCCAACTTCTGGATACTTGCTTAAGCCCACAAATGGATTTTTATAGCTTGCATACCAAGTTACCTTTTTTCCCGCCAGCTATGAACTCTTCTGGTTGCTACATATAGATGTCCTCCTCAAGATTGCCATTCAAGAATGCAGTCTTGACTTCCATCTGTCAGATCTCATAATCTAGGTATATGGTAATGAATAAGAGTACTCTGATGGACTTGAGCATGGCTACCAGCGAAAAAGGTTTCCTCATATTCAATACCCTCTCTTTGAGTATAACCTTTCACTATAAGCCTTGCCTTAAAGGTCTCAACCTTTCTATCAGATCCTCTTTTCCTCTTATAGACCCACTTATAGCCAACGAGTTTAATATTGGCTGGAAGTTCTACAAGATCCCAGGGACCCAGACCTAATTGGAATCCATAGATTCCAATTCAGCCTTCATAGCTTTAACCCAATGAGGTGAATCAACATCAGCCATTGCTTCGTATGTGGAAGGATTAGATTCTATGGAGACGGCTTCAAAAACTTCTCCCAAGAACATATATCTATTAGGCTGGTTGATAATCCTCCCACTATGACGAGGTACCGGTATGGAAATGGCTAAAGATGTGGTGTTTTCTTGTCTTACATCGCTTTCAACTATTAGAGGAATAGAGGGCTCTCCATCTATTTCCCTTAGATCTATCCTTCCTTTAGGTTTATGGTTCAGGAAATAATCATCCTCCAAGAAAATAGCATTTATAGTAACAAAAACTTTCTGTTCTTTTGGATCATAAAAATACCATCCATAAGTACCCTTTGGATACCCTACAAAGAAACATACTTCAGATCTAGTTGCAAATTTGTTCATCTTTCCTTTCAGCACATATGCTGGACACCCCCATATCCAGAGATGTTACAAAGAGGGCTTGCGTCCAATCCACATCTCTCATGGTATCTTAGGAATGGATTTTCTTGGAACAAGATTTAATATATACATAGCGGTTTCCAAATACCAAAAGAAATAATGGCAACTCGATGAAAGAGTCTAGTTCCATCTCTTCGCTACACTGTTCTACTCAGGCATACCAGGTGCAGTCCACTATGACATAATCTCATTATGTATGAGGTGATCAATAAACACAATAGAGAGGTACTCGCCACCTCGATCATATTGAAGCCTTGTAATGTGTGCCCAATTGCTTCTCCACTTCAGCCCTAAACTCTTTGAACTTTTCAAAGGCTTCAGACGTGTGCTGCATTAGGTACACATATCTGTACCTAGAGTGGTCATCAGTAAATATAATGAAATACTCATAACCACCCCTAGCTCTAATATTTATTGGTCCACACACATCAGTATAAACTAATTATAACAATGCATTGGTCATGTTGCCCTTTGCAAGAAGGGCCTTTTGGTCATTTTACCCTTTAAACATGATTTACAGACTTCTACTGATTTGAGAATCAAATTGCCTAAGATCCTTCTTTGACTAGTCTGCCAATTCTATTTAGATTGACATGACCTAGCCTCATGTGCCAAAGCCTTATTAGATTAGTGGAAGGTTCATTTCATTTAGATGGTTGAGTTTTTTTTTTTTCGGAAAATATTAGATGGTTAAGTTACCACTGAGTTACTAAGTTCTATGTTAGAATCGTTAGAAACATTTGGAGTAATCACATATAAACCATTTGACTTAAAACCAGAACACATAAAAGAACTATTTCTTTTTATCACAACTTTAGTTCTAAAAGAAAAAGAATAATTTTTATTCAAAAGTTTTGAAACTAAAATTAAATTACGTCTCATTAAAGGGACACAAAGTACATCTGATAAAAATCAAAGTCTTATGGTTTGGAAATTCTAAAACTACTACTCCAATTGCAACTGCAGAAACAGTTTTGCTAGAACCTAGAATAAGCATGATCTCACTGCACCTCCTAGTTGATCTGAACCCCAACAACAAATTACAGATATGGTTAGTCGCACCAAAATCAATGCACCAAGTGTTCGAAGTATCCGCTATAAAACTTACTTCAATCACTTGTGATTCGATCATACCTTGAACTTTAGTAGCTAAAAATTCCAGATAGTTCCTCTTCCAGTGGCCTTTGTCCCCGTATTGAAAACACTTTCCTTTGCCTTGACCACCTTCCTTCCCCTTGCCTTTTCCCTTTCCCTTAGATTTTGCAATCTTCGAAACTGGTCCAACACTTGGACCACTAGTTTCTTGTCTTTCGGCGTAGATCAGGAAGATGGAGAGTTTTTCTCAATGTTTATAACGTTGCCCCCAGGCTTGATCACCCATTCCGCTCCTTGAAGAAAACTCATCAATTCGCTCATAGAAAAATTCATTTGATTCATATTATAGTTTAGTTTCAATTGAGAGAATGATGGCGATAGGGAGTTGAGGATCATATCAACTTAGATCTATGCATCGATGTTGGCACCTAGAGTCTCCAGTTCATTTAAATTTTTAATCAATTTTAAAACACATTCTCTGATTGGAGTTCCTGCCAACATCTTAGCACTCATTATCTTTTACATGGCAATCTGCCTAGCAAGTCTGCCATGTTCCCCAAATATTACTTTTGAAGAAGTGATAATGACACTGGCAGAATTGTTCGATTGGTACTGGTATTGTGACACACCAGCCACAGAGACCAGTATGTAGCAACGAACCATCGCATTCAATTTCTTTCACTTGTCGAACTCGCGTCTGGCATTTACAGAAGCATTTACTGTGGGTTTGGCAGGACATGGGGTAGTGAGGACATATATGTGATCCTCCGCGGTTAAAATAATAACCAAGTTATGTTTTCATTTGATGTAATTGTTTCCAGTTAGCTTGTTTTGTGTGAGTATGGTAGCAAGTGGACTAAATGCATATCCAGACATGATTAATTTTGAAAAATAATGAAATTAAACCTTTTATTATAGATATCAAAATTAGATTGTATAAAATAAAAGAATCCATAAAACTCTTATTTCATAACAAAGTCGTCAGGATATTGAAACAAAAGAACAAAGCCTCCATGTGGTGGTCATTATTCGATCTTTCGATTACTAATGACTTGTCCACTATGCAACTCTTGTAAAACAGGTCATGACTCCAGAACCTATTTGATCTCCATGTTTTTGAACAATGCCCCGTGTAGGATCCCTTATTCATAACTTAGCTAGTGTGCACCATTAACTAGGATCCAATCACAACTGCCTCAAGTAGTGCCTCCATGTGGTGGTCACCCTCTAACACGTCTGACTGATCCTATCCATTGGAAGTTCACATCTAGTAACCAATGAGTAGCATACCCTCCATATGGAATGATTACTCTTGTCAAGGTTGTTAGGGATATATACTAAAAGCCATGCTTTATGTAGTCGATTTATTATTCATTTAATAAAATCAGTTAATCCATTTTTTTTAGAATCTGTGTGGGCAATGTTTGTATTATATTATTTATTTAATATTATGCATGTGTGTCTCTCATTCTATATAGTAGGTGGTTTGGGGTGTAGAGTTCAGCTTACACACAGAAGATCAGGCCATCAGATATTGTAATACCCTGTATTTCAGGTATATATAGATCCCTAGTACCTTTCTTAGCCTTTGGTGAGGTTGTGTGTCCAATCGATTGCCATGAATCCCAATCGATTGATATGTCAATCGATTGGATGTTTTACCAATCGATTGGTATCCTGCCGACCTAACCCCAATCGATTGGCACCTGGTATCAATCGATTGAGAGTAGCTGGAGTTGGCCACCTCGTTGGTTTTGTGTGGTTGTGATAGTTTTCCCCTCCCTATATATACCGCTCCCCTTATACAAATATATGTTTGATTGTGTGTGTGTTTGGGAGAGAGAGAGATATATATACTCTCATATATATACACACATACATATATATTATATATATACACACACACACTCTCGGGTTAGAGAAGAGAAGAAGAAGAGGAGGGCAGAGAGAGAACAGAGACGGACAGAGAAAGAGAGAGCAGAGAAGAAAGAGAGAGGAAAGAGAGTTCACCATAGCCGCTGCCGCGAAGCTCGGGACGCCGTCACCGGAACGCCGGGACAAGGTGAGTTTCATTAACTCACTCAAGGAGGTGTTTTTGGGATGTATATATGTGTTTAATAACGTGTATGGATAAGAAGAGAATCCCCAACGTTTTTATAATAAAACCAGCAGTTTTGAGGAAGAAGACAGAGTACAATCGATTGCCATGGGTTCCAATCGATTTTTTTTTTTTTCGGAAATTGGTAAATATATTCCAAAAAAAAAGGGGGGCGTACAAAGTACAAGGGGCAAACCCCAGGATTTTACAATAAGCTCAGCGCACGAGGACTGTGGCAAAAGCACACACAAAAATGGTCAAAGTCAGAACAAGCACCCAAGAAAACACAAATGTACAAGGGGCATTCCCCAGGAAAAGATGTCACAATCAAGGGGACAATGGCATAGGAAGCCACCCCCAATCAGAACAACAAATCAACACATCAAATATCAATTAAACTCCAAAAACAATCAAAACATCAAACATTCCAACCCAACGAACCCATCACTCCCTTCAAATCCTTCTTATGTCCATACCCTAGCATATGTTTCAAGTTGGGGTTGCTGTTTCCATTTAGATCTGATTTGCATGTTAATTTGAGATGTCATAGAGTGCAGCAGCTGTTCTTTAGGAATAGAAGGACCTTTAAAAGTCCGAGAGTTCCTTTCCTTCCATAGTCCATATACAGCAACTCCAAGGCAAATGATTGGTATAGCATGTTGGATCTTCTTTCCCTTCCAGTGTATTGCCATCCATTGAACAGTAGTTTCCCAATCAGTCTTATTCCATCGTAGGCCACACCTGTGCATCAATTCCTGCCAAATAAAAGAAGCATAAGAGCACTCAAAAAATAAATGGTTGTGTGTTTCCATATGGCCATGACAAAAAACACAGGCAAGAGGCCCCGGGGTATAGGTATAGATTCTATCATGGGTTGCAAGTCTATTCTGAACAGCAACCCAAAGAATGAAGTTTTGTCTCGGAGTACATCCTGAGAACCAAACAATTGTGTACCACGGAGCCACAGGGGCAACTTCCCTAAAATGATCCCAAATGTGGGCAAATTTATAAATTCCTGTAGGAGATATAGTCCATGAGATACTATCAGACATACCATTAGGCTTATACATGTTTGTTAAAAGATTCCTAACTTCATTCAAGCCAATGGAGTTAGTCAAAGGCCAACTCCAATCATTGTTGCTTATAATGGCCCTAACTTTAGCTTTAGAATCAATAGCCGCATCATAAGCAATTCTATTAGTATATTTTTCAAATAAAGGGCCTATGGGGAGCCAATTATCGAACCAAAGGGAAGTGTGGTGACCATTTCCAATTTTGTGGGACAGGATGGGTCTGGCCAGATCCCTAAGTTTTAACAATTTTTGCCAATACCAGGAGCATTGGCTTGGAGCCTTGACTTCCCAGAAGCTCTTTGCTTTAATCATGTACAAGTGTATCCAATCTTTCCACAAGGATTTATTATTAGGGTCAAGAAGATTACCTATGTGCTTTAAATTCAGAATAGTATTAGTGAGATAAATATCCTTAAACCCCAATCCACCTTCTTTTTTCGGTTTGCAAACCTTAACCCAAGAAATTTTGGATCCATGTGCTTTCGCTGTAGAGCCGGACCAAAGAAATCTCATTAAAGCTTGATCCACCTGTTTAAGAACCCCTTTAGGGAGAATGAACATTCCTGACCAATATTGTTGGATCCCACTCAACACAGATTGTATTAGCTGAGCCCTACCTGCATAGGATAAGAATTTAGATTTCCAGGAATTAATTCTAGAGCAAATATTTTTAACCAACTCATCACAATGGCATTTTTTCAGTTTAGTAGTGATCAAGGGAACACCAAGATACCGCATGGGAAGGGAGCCTTTAGTAAATTGGAGTTCCCTTAAGATATCATTAGCCACTTGGTCTTCGATTCCAGAGAAGAAGACGCAACTCTTAGCATTGTTGGCTTGAAGACCAGACAAGTGATAAAATTGTGTTAACGTGTGACGAACCAACTTAGCAGACTCCAAATCACCATTCACTAACATGATTAAATCATCAGCAAAACAAAGATGTGAAATTTTTAACTTATCACATTTCCAGTGATATTTGAATTGGCTATTTTGGATATTATGGTGGAGAAGTTGGCTAAAAGCCTCCATGATAAGAACAAAGAGATATGGTGATAAAGGGTCACCTTGTCTAATACCTCTAGCACCATCAAAATAGCCCACTGATTCCCCGTTAAAATTAATGGAGTATCTGGGGGTAGTGACACATGCAGTAATCCATTGTCTTAATTTAGGGGGAAATCCCATAACATCAAGAAGATCAAATAAGAATTCCCAACTAACACTATCATAAGCTTTCAGGAGGTCAACCTTGGTAGCAATCCTAGGTATACCCCCATCTTTGTGATAGTCTCTGAGAAGATCCTGAACCAGTAAGACATTATCACTAATTTTCCTACCCTTAACAAAAGCAGATTGTGCTCGATCAATAATAGTAGGAAGAACAGATTGGAGTCTATTAGCAATGATTTTAGAAATACATTTGTAAATGGTATTACAACAAGAAATAGGTCTAAAATCCCCCATCTTAGACGGATTGGGAACTTTAGGGATAAGGGCGATAATAGTAGTATTAGATTCTCTTAACATTTCTCCTGTATGGAAGAATTCTTGAATAGCTTCAGTGACAGCTGATCCAACAGTTACCCAAGACTTTTTAAAGAAATAAGCGTTAAATCCATCTGGGCCTGGGGCCTTATTGTCAGGCAAGTTAAAAAAGGTGTGTTTAATCTCATCAGAGGTGGGGATTCTATCAAGCTCCTCCAAAAGATTTACTGGTATCCTTTTATAAATGACCCTCCTCATCACAGCAATCCCAGGGTAATGGTTATTAGCAGTTGTGCCCAAGAGATCAAAAAAATACCTAACTGCCTCTGGCTTTGCATCCTCAATATTGCAGGTAAACGAGCCATCAGGTTTTTCAAGTTTAAAGATCCTTTTCCTATTTCTCCGACTTTTTATGTGTTGAAAAAAGTACTTAGAATTTTTATCCCCTGCTTCTAACCATTGCACTCTAGATTTCTGCTTAAGGGTCTCTTCCTCCATCCAAACAGCTTTGAGGAAATCAGTTAAACATTGTTTTTGTTTGGATATAAGGGAAGGACAACAAGGCCTTTTGAGGAGATCCGACTGGACCCCTTTAAGTTCAGACCTAGCTTTATCAGCTAATAGTTTTTCTTTCCCAACAAAGATTTTGCTAAGGATTTTCAACTCACTTTTAACCAGTCTAAGTTTATGGCAAACTTGATACTGATTGGATCCAGTAATGGGAGTATTCCAAGCATTAGATACAGAAGCATCATAAGATACAAGTTGAGTCCAGAAATTGAAGAATTTAAAAGATTTACCCTTCCTCCTAGTAAGTTTATCAATGTAAAGGACTAGCGGGGAGTGGTCAGATATACCTGGCTCATGGAAGTGGGCATATGAGTCATTAAAATTATCCAGCCATGTTTGGTTTACCAGGGCTCTATCCAATTTCCTTTGCGTGTAGTCTGGTCTGCCATATCTACGATTGCTCCATGTAAAAAATTCTCCCATATATCTCAAATCAGTCAAGCAAAGAGAATTAACCACGTTCTTGAAGTCAATAATGTCAGAATTTACGCCAAAATCTGGCTCAGAAACTTCATTAGTATTTAAGACCACATTGAAATCTCCAAGAAGGACATGGTTAATATTGGGTTTGAAATTGGAATTTAACTCAGTCCATAAACTTTTCCTTTCCTGTCCTGTATTAAAAGCATATATAAAGGATGCTTCAAATTGAACACTAAAATCATCATTAGCAATGTTAACATGGATAACTTGGGAGGTAATATTTAGAACAGTAAGATTGATCTTGTCAGGATTCCAACCCACCCAGATTCTCCCAACTGAATCTGGGGAGCTATTGGAGACACAATCCCAATCCTTAAAAATTTCCTTTTTAATTTTATCCTCATTAGCGAACTTAACTTTAGTTTCAATAAGGCCAAGGACGTCAATACTATTCGCATAGATAAACTTTGCAACCTCAGTTTGTTTAGAGGAAAGGTTGAGACCCCTAATATTCCAACTGCTTACAATCATTAAGAACGTTTATGGGGCTTTTTCCTCCTTCCTGAGGAGCTACTATTAATACTACCATTACCTGAATTAGATGTATTCTTACCTTTAGAAGGTGGAGAACAATGAGAGGGAAACTGACCTTGATTATCCGTAAGCTTGCTTGATATGTCAATCGATTGGTATTTTGTCCAATCGATTGATATTGTTTCCAATCGATTGACATGTTTGTTCAATCGATTGGATATGAGCAGAATGTTATTTGTATGTTGTCTTATATTTGTGATATATCAGACTTGTTAATAGTTGTACCATATGGGTTATTGCGCTGTGTGGATAAGATTTATAAATGCTATGTCAGGACTAGACTTATATGCAATTATCATTGATATTACGAGATGAATTATCCTATGTTAACTGTCGATATGAGATGAATTGTTTAACTGTCATATGTTATTGTCAAACTGAATAGTAGAACGGAACACAACTGTACGTTAATAATCAGTAATCAGTAGATATGTTGAATACAGAGCATGTGGTATTTCCTGCACTTAGTATATGAGCATTTCACAACATGTGTCAGCATGCATGGGATAGTGATGTGAAGAGGCAAGAGAAGCTGATGAGAAATGGGATATGTGACTTATGTGGAATATGAGATATGTGTACTTTGGATCCATGGGATCAACGGCTGACGAGTCGGGTGGACGTGGGACGATTAGAGTTCCTAGTGCGCCTCTCGCTGTTGAAGACGTCCAGTGATGCGTATGCACTATTGAAGACGTCCAGTGTACCGTTGACGATTACGTCCGGCTAGTGCCCTAATGTATTTTCACCGTGTAGACGACCAGTGAGAATATACACAACGTAGAAGACGTCCGTTGTGCCGCTTCCATCGTTTATAGATAGGTGGTACCGTGTAGACGACCGGTAACCCTATCAAGGGATTGTAGGACCTACTGCCTAGTCGGGTGATTCCGATTGGTATTATGGTACCTATGTATGGATACGAATTTGGATTATGGTATCAACGTACGGATACAGAGATGGATATGGATATGAATATGAGTATGGATGTGGAATATGAGAATGGCTAGTAAGAAGATGTTCAGTCATGGATTCAGCGTCCCGACGTAAAGGTATATGCATGGGATGGATGCATGGGTTACATGCATGGATTTGATGAATATGTGATAAGATATTATACCACGATCCTTGTCTTTGTCATTACTATGCTTCTTGTTATTCCTGTTACCTTTGATTAATGTATAGTTTAATGAGACCTTTGCTATGTCCGTGAGTGACGCCATTGTTAAGAGATTAACCGCATTTTAAGATGCTGAACAATAACGGTGAGAAGTGTTGTTTAGTGTACTCACTCGGCTTTGTATCCAAAGTTGATGGCGTTTGTGCCCTGGACATTCCAATGTCTAGAGCTTCGCAGGACTTGAGGATGAGAGACTGATGTTCTGCCGAACTTGGAGCTGAAGGCTTGGAGAAGAAGACGTGCTGCTTGTAATAGTTAGTTTGTATATCTGTTGTTGTTATTGTTATAGGCCTGAGACTATAAGCCAGCTGTTGTAATAGTTTTAGTAGACTTTTATAATTGGTACTTGGGCATCTGTTGCTTCCATACCTTTTATAGTTTCCGTTGTAGCCTCTGATTATGTTAATAAGATATGTTCTATAAATAGCATCCTCCCTATCGTGGTGTTTATTGGTTTGAGTAGATGACAATGCGGTTATTCACCCGTCATTCCCTATGGACCCATAAAGGAAATTTATTTTTCTCTATTTATGCTGCTCCGGGGCGTGACAGATATTATAGAATGTAAGATTTTGGTTTACAGTCTTAGATGGGATTGGAGCATGGTGTTAGCATGGTGTTGTAGTAGGTTTGTCTTGACTACGAAAAACGGTTTAGTTTCAACTCACTATGCTGGTACACTTTGTGTATTAAACGGGACTGACTTGGGGTAATTATCTTTATACTGACTTATAAGATAATTAATACCTCATGGCTATTATGAGTGCTTATGCTCTAAATCCTAAGTTAATTTGTAGACACGTACATTTGATATTTACACTTTGATCCCTAAAAGGGTGAGATCCTTAAATGGATCAATATCTCATTGGATTGGGTGGCAACATTAATTGTGTGGTGGATATTAATTAATGATGGAATCCATGTCTCAATTTTTGGGATTGATGATATCCCCTTGAGAAAGCTTATAAGTTTTGATTATGTCAAACCCTACAGGTGGATTTTGTATCCGACATATCAGATAAGTTAAGCAGAGGATCTCAAGGAATTTTAAGAAATTAATTAAATATGATTGTCAGTAATTATAGTTAATTAATGGATATCTGTAATCTTAACATGGGGAGATAATAAGCATTTAATAACATGGAGCTCGAAATATATTTTTGAGATAAGGGTAGGAGTGCAATTATAATTCTTTAGTGGTATGAATTATAATTTATGGAAATAGGAATATGATCCAGTTCGAATTAGGGTTTCCTAATTCCATAAGGAAGCCTATTCCTTATTGACTTCTTATGGTCCCTATCGTAGCCTATATATATGCTGCTTTGGCTCTCTCATCAGTTAGCATTTTTCCATCAAGAGTATTATAACTCGGAATAGAAAAGAGAGCGTAAAAGAGGGAGAGCAGAAAACAAAAAGGATTTCGAAAGAGCCCACACTCAGTTCGATATTCTGGAAGCGGAGGAATACGGTAGAAGATCATGAGCTGTTATCGAGCCCGTGTTCTCGATTCGTCTACTACAGCAATCCGTTTTGCAGTTCAAGGTAACCCTAGTTCCGCCCTTGTAGGGTTATTATAGATTTCACGAAATTTTTTGCAGTACCAACTTATACGCACTGTCAACGGATTCTGGGAACACAGTTTCCTAACAGTGGTATTAGAGCAACGTTGATTCTGCGTATAGGTTGGAAGCAACCATGTTGTCCAATAAAACAGATCTTATGCGTGAATTGATGGATGGATAGAACGTAGATCTGTGCTAACCCTTGTTTTGCAGCGTTCTTATTCCACTATTATGGTCGCTGGTTTTGTGTGATTGGATCCCACGATGGGTTTATTCGTGGTTAATATTGTTGTTTTGATATAGTATGTGAACTCCTTTATGGAGGCATAGGATTTGTATGTATTGGATCCCACGCTTGATTGATGCGTGGTTAATTTCCTGCAAATATATAGCATGTGAACTCCTTCACGGAGGCATAGGGTTTATGTAATATATCTCAAGTAAATCTGTGAAGATGGTTCGTGAGAGCAGTTTTACAAGCAGTTTTCGAAAGCAATCTAGAAGCAGTTTCAGAAGGCAGTTTCAGAAGACTGTTTCAGAAAATAGTTCTGGAAGGCAGTTGCTGATGATAAATCGAATTTAGCTTCCGGGGCGCTGCCCCGGAAACCCCGCAGGGGGCGCTGCCCCCTCGACCCCCGCGAGCTGACCGGGCAGCTCGATCCCCGCGAGCTGACCGGACAGCTCGAACCCCGTTGCGTAGTGGCGACATAGAGCTAATCGGATTCAATGAAGATTTCTTCACAAGAGTTACAGCTTGACCATAATAGTGGGATTCCTATTTTATTGTGGTTTCCTTATTTATGTGTGATTGAATGATTATTATTGTTTCATGTTTAATTAATAGGACAACATGGATAATTGTTCCTAGACCTATTTCAGATGTCTAGCTGCATGTTTAATTTATATTAATTTAAAATGATGGACAACTACATGTGTATTTAGAAATAAAACTAATTCCATAATTTGAAAACATAAGTACTTATTTTCTAAAATCATGAGAATAGAATAATTTTATTATCTACACATGTGGGTTTCACTAGTAAGGATGAATTAATCCTTGTCAAGTATTCCATTATTTTTTATTAATTAAATTAAAAGTTTTTCTAAAAAATTATAACCCTCAAAAAAAATTTTAAAATTCTAAGTGGGAGAGGGAATTTATCAAGTATAAATCCCATGGTCTCCATCACTGGTTTGTAAATGATATGATTAATTTTGTGTGATGGCTCTAGTGTCATCCTCCTTATCGGATGTAGTTGATCATGGAATCATCAGTACAAACTTCTTTAAAAGAATGTTTTGGGTGATTGTTGGTGCGGGTCACCTCTCCATCAGAGATGTTCCTCATAGAACTCTTGACCTAGAATTAAGTGATGGTATACACTTAGCTATAAATAATAATATCCTCTCCATCTGAGTCACTATTATTATTTATAGGACCAAAGCAAGTCAGCAGTTTAATTTTATTAGGCAAAGTACATTGCCTAGATAGTAAAATTAAAAGGCAATTGTCTATCTGAACAAATGATGGATAGTATATGACTTCCCATCGAGTCATACTATTCGCGGTGTATCAGGTTGCTGGCGGATTCCTTTCAAATATGGTAGAAGGAACCAATATTTTCAACTCGAATCCATAGTAATTTTTGCCCAAACGTAATTATTTATGTTATGTGATTCTCAGGCTTTTAAATGGGTACTTTCAATCCACTTGTTGTTATACTTAAAGAAAACAAACTTACTGGACCAAACTATATAGACTGGAAAAGGAATTTGGATATTGTGTTAACTGCTGAAGAGTACAAGTTTGTGCTTACTCAAGAATGTCCTGAGCAACCTGGTGAGGGGGCAACCGCTGAGGAAACCCAGGCTCACAAGAAATGGGTCAAGGCTGATGAGATGGCGCGGTGTTACATTTTGGCATCCATGTCAAATGTTCTGCAACATCAGCATTAGTCAATGACCAGCGCCTATGACATGATGGAGAGCCTCCGAGAGATGTTCGGGGATCAAAGTCGTGCTGCTAGGCAGGTTGCTATGAAACACTTGATGAACACAACCATGGCTGAGGGGACGCCTGTAAGGGATCATGTTCTTAAGATGATCTCTTCTTAATGAACTAGAGATCCTTGGAGCTAAAATCGACGGGGAAACCCAGGTCGATATCGTACTCCAGTCACTGCCAGAGTCTTTTAAGCAATTCCGCCTCAATTACAACATGAATAAATTTAAATATACTTTGGTGGAGCTGCTTAAAGAACTCCAGGCAGCTGAGGGTCTCAACAGAAAGTTAGGGAGTGCTCTTGTGTTTGAGAAAGGTTCTGCTTCAAAGCCGAAAGGCAAGAAGAAAATGAAAAAGGCTCAAAAGAAGGCCACGGGTCCTCCGCCAATCCAAAGGCCACGAGGACAACCGGGAAAGCCTAAAGGCAAATGTTTTGTTTGCAAGCAGCTAGGACACTGGAAGAAGTAATGTCCAGTTTATCTCGCCAGACAGAATAATCAAGGTAAATCTCATTTACTAGTTGTTGAATCGTGTTTAGCGGTCTGATCTACCGGTACCTGGTGTGTAGATACGGGAGCCACTGATCATGTATGCAATTCTTTGCAGGGGTTCCAGGGAACCAGGCAGCTCAGTGATGGAGAGATTTATCTATATATGGGAAATGCTACGAGAGTAGCAGCAGTTGCAGTAGGAGATCTACATCTTAGTTTTGGTAGAGATAGGATTTTAATATTAAGAAATTGCTTTTATGTACCTTCTATTAGAAGGAATTTAGTTTCAGTTTCTAGTTTAGTAAAGAATGGATATTCAGTTCATTTTAATAAAGTAGTAATTAAAGAAAATAAATATTTTATTTGTTCTGGTCAATTGGTGGATGATCTTTATATTATAAATCCTATCTCTCCTATACTGCAACTTAATGAATTGAATAACACAAATAGTTTGCCATTTAAGAGAAAAGAACCTTCGAGGATGAACCAAACGCGTCTTTGGCACTTACGCCTTGGTCATATTAATTTGAAAAGGATTCAAAGACTGGTTCAAAATGGGCCATTAGGCTCATTGGAAGTGGAGGCACTTCCAGTTTGTGAATCCTGCTTGGAAGGTAAAATGACCAAGAGGCCATTCTCGGCCAAGGGCTATAGAGCAAAAGAGCCGTTGGAACTGGTTCACTCTGATTTGTGTGGTCCTATGACTGTCCAAGCAAGAGGGGGATTTGAGTACTTTGTCACTTTCATCGATGATTACTCAAGGTATGGGTACATTTATTTGATGCGGCGTAAGTCTGAATGCTTTGAGAAATTCAAAGACTTCAAGGCTGAAACGGAGAAGCGTCTAGGTAAATGTATCAAGACACTACGATCTGATCGTGGTGGAGAGTACCTCTTAGGAGAGTTTAGGGAATACTTATTGGAGCAAGGGATTACATCCCAATTGTCTGCACCCCGTATGCCTCAGCAGAACGGTGTAGCAGAAAGAAGGAACAGGACTCTCATGGACATGGTAAGATCTATGATGAGTTACTCGGATTTACCAATTTCTTTTTGGGGACACGCATTAGAGACAGCTGCATACATTCTAAACTTGGTACCATCTAAGTCAGTACCTACTACTCCCACGGAATTGTGGACTGGGCGAAAGCCTAGTTTGCGGCATGTTCGGATCTGGGGTAGTCCAGCACATGTGCTGAAAGGGAACGCAGAAAAGTTGGAATCAAGAACAGAAGTATGTTTCTTTGTTGGGTATCCAAGAGGAACTAAAGGTGGCCTGTTTTATAGTCCTAAGGATCAGAAGGTTATTATTAGCACCAATGCCACATTCTTAGAAGAGGACTATGTTATGGACCACAAGCCCAGAAGCCGTATTGTTCTAGAGGAAATGAGAGGAGAGACACCGACATATACTTCTTTGATACCAACGGTACGAGAAGAAACACCACAAGAAAGAGTTATCGATATTCCATTACCACGTCGTAGTGGGAGGATTATCGAAACACGTGTAGATCCCGAACCAACCATTAACACGCAGGTTCCTGAACCAGTACAACGTGTAGATAATGGTGTATTAGGTTCAGAATCTTCACAACAAAATATCAGTGATGCACAGACACGGGTTGTGCCTCGTCGTAGTGGGAGGGTTATTATTCAACCTGACCGGTATATGTTCTTGGGAGAGTCTTATGATCGGGTCCCTGATGAACAAGGTACCGACCCCTGTAACTACAATGAAGCACTCCAAGATAAAGATGCAGATCTTTGGCAAAAGGCTATAAAGTCTGAAATGGAGTCCATGTACTCCAATCAAGTCTGGGATCTTGTAGAACCACCCAATGAAATAAAACCCATTGGATGTAAGTGGATCTATAAGAAGAAGAGAGGAGCAGACGGTAAGGTGGAAACCTTTAAAGCAAGGCTTGTTGCGAAAGGGTTCACTCAAAAAGAAAGAATCGATTATGAGGAAACTTTTTCGCTTGTGGCAATGCTGAAGTCTATCCAGATTCCCTTATCCACTGCTGCACATTTCGATTACGAAATTTGGCAGATGGATGTCAAGACAGCATTTCTAAATAGGAATCTTGACGAGTGCATCTATATGATGCAACCAGACGGGTTCATTGCGAAGGACCAAGAACACATGTTGTGCAAGCTTAAGAAGTCCATTTATGGACTTAAGCAGGCATCTAGGTCTTGGAATATCCGCTTTGATCAAGCAATCAAGTCTTTTGGTTTTGATCAATGTGCGGATGAATCTTGTGTGTACAAGAAACATGATGGAAGAGTGGTGGTGTTCTTAGTACTGTATGTGGATGATATCTTGCTAATCGGAAACGATGTGGGGGTATTATCTTCTGTAAGGGTATGGTTGTCCAGTCAATTCGATATGAAGGACTTGGGAGAAGCCGGTCACATCCTAGGGATCAAGCTTATGCGAGATCGGAAGAATAGGATGTTGGGCTTGTCACAAGGCACTTATATTGACAATATTCTTGCAAGGTTTAGCATGCAAAATTCCAAGAAGGATTCCTTCCCTTCAGACACGGAATTACTCTATCTAAGGATCAGTGTCCTAAGACACCTGATGAGATAGAGAAGATGAATGCAGTTCCTTATGCCTCGGCAGTAGGAAGCCTAATGTATGCTATGCTATGTACTAGACCTGACATCTGCTTTGCTGTTGGCATGGTTAGTAGATACCAGTCTAATCCAGGGCAAGAACATTGGACTGCGGTGAAAAATATTCTCAAGTACCTGAAAAGGACTCGAGACTATATGTTAGTTTACCAAGCAGACAGTCTTGTACCCATTGGGTACACAGATTTTGATTTCATGTCAGATAGGGATTCCAGAAAGTCTACCTCAGGATATGTGTTTACCCTAGGAGGTAGAGCCATTACTTGGAGGAGTATCAAGCAGTCATGTATTGCTGATTCCACCATAGAAGCCAAGTATGTGGCTGCTTCAGAAGCCGCTAAGGAGGCCGTTTGGCTCAGAAACTTCCTTATGGATCTAAGAGTAGTACCTGCGGTATAATCGGCTATTACCCTTTATTGCGATAATAGCGGAGCGGTTGCTAACTCAAAGGAACCAAGGACCCATAAGAAGGGAAAACACATTGAGCGTAAGTATCACCTGATACGAGAGATCGTGCAAAGAGGTGATGTTGAAGTGACCAAGATAGCATCAGCAAATAACCTGACAGATCCTTTCACCAAGAGCTTACCGGCCAAGACTTTTGACAGTCATGTAGAAGGGATAGGAGTGAGGTGTGTCGCATCATGGCTTTGAGTCTAAGTGGGAGATTGTTAGGGATATATACTAAAAGCCATGCTTTTATGTAGTTGATTTATTATTCATTTAATAAAATCAGTTAATCCATTTTTTTTAGAATATGTGTGGGCAATGTTTGTATTATATTATTTATTTAATATTATGCATGTGTGTCTCTCATTCTATACAGTAGGTGGTTTGGTGTGTAGAGTTCGGCTTACACACGGAAGATCAGGCCATCAGATATTATAGAATGTAAGATTTTGGTTTACAGTCTTAGATGGGATTGGACACACCATCGGTAGGACTGCAGCATGGTGTTGTAGTAGGTTTGTCTTGACTACGAAAACGGTTTAGTTTCAACTCACTATGCTGGTACACTTTGTGTATTAAACGGGACTGACTTGGGGTAATTATCTTTATACTGACTTATAAGATAATTAATACCTCATGGCTATTATGAGTGCTTATGCTCTAAATCCTAAGTTAATTTGTAGACACGTACATTTGATATTTACACTTTGATCCCTAAAAGGGTGAGATCCTTAAATGGGTCAATATCTCATTGGATTGGGTGACAATATTAATTGTGTGGTGGATATTAATTAATGATGGAATCCATGTCTCAATTTTTGGGATTGATGATATCCCCTTGAGAAAGCTTATAAGTTTTGATTATGTCAAACCCTACAGGTGGATTTTGTATCCGACATATCAGATAAGTTAAGCAGAGGATCTCAAGGAATTTTAAGAAATTAATTAAATATGATTGTCAGTAATTATAGTTAATTAATGGATATCTGTAATCTTAACATGGGGAGATAATAAGCATTTAATAACATGGAGCTCGAAATATATTTTTGAGATAAGGGTAGGAGTGCAATTATAATTCTTTAGTGGTATGAATTATAATTTATGGAAATAGGAATATGATCCAGTTCGAATTAGGGTTTCCTAATTCCATAAGGAAGCCTATTCCTTATTGACTTCTTATGGTCCCTATCGTAGCCTATATATATGCTGCTTTGGCTCTCTCATCAGTTAGCATTTTTCCATCAAGAGTATTATAACTCGGAATAGAAAAGAGAGCGTAAAAGAGGGAGAGCAGAAAACAAAAAGGATTTCGAAAGAGCCCACACTCAGTTCGATATTCTGGCAGCGGAGGAATACGGTAGAAGATCATGAGCTGTTATCGAGCCCGTGTTCTCGATTCGTCTACTACAGCAATCCGTTTTGCAGTTCAAGGTAACCCTAGTTCCGCCCTTGTAGGGTTATTATAGATTTCACGAAATTTATTGCAGTACCAACTTATACGCACTGTCAACGGATTCTGGGAACACAGTTTCCTAACAAAGGTAACACGGAATACACTAATCATCTTACAATGAACCATTAATGGAATATCGTGGGTGTTATAAATAAGACCCTCTGCCACTAGATTTGTTAATTATGGATTTTGCTTTTGGAGAATATTGTTTTTACTCATTGCCCATAGATATCCAATGTCTACTAATGAGTTAAAATGGTTTATGATTTTTAATTTAGAAAACTTATTTTAGTGCATGCGAGTAGTAACAATATTTTTTAAAAATGCCAATCACAAACCAAGCACATAAAATAAAAAAAAAACTAAAATGAAATAAAGACATTCAACAATGCCTCTATCTCCCATGGTCTATCTTCATAGATCCATCCTTCATGGTTTGATCGCCTCTGGCTCCATCTTCATGGATAACGGCTTGCTCCCCCATCGTCATGAATTTTTCTAATTCTATTACATTGGTTCTATGCTTCTTTAGAAGCTTGAAATTTTTCTAGAAACAAAAATAGCAATGAATATAAAAAATAATAAATAATAAAAAAAGGTAAGAAAAACCGATGTGACTCTCCTATTCGTAGGAATGGAGTCACAGCGCCATTTACATTCGCCTTTAAAAACCAAACCAAAATTTAAAAAACAACAATCACCAATCACAAATTAAATACAAAAAGAATATCGATCAAAGCAACTTCAAAAACTGTCACATTCCATCGATCAAAGCAACTTCAATTGATCGAATGTTCAATCGATTGAACTGAGTTCAATTGATTGAACTTAAGATTTCACATATTGATATAAAATTTTCAGAATGCTATATAAATAATTTTTTAAAAACTTTTAAACTGTGAAAAACACTTGGACAGATAATCAATTTCGATTGATCAAACCTGAATCAATCGATCGAACAAAATAGTGTTCGATCGATCGAAGCTAGTTCGATCGGTTGAAACTCGTATTGTTTCAATCGATCAAAACTCTTTTAATCGATCGAACACAGACAGTTTCAATCGATCAAAATAAGTTCAATCGATCAAAGCTGCCATGCATCCAATGCTATCATAGATTTGTTCTCTGCTGCAGAAATAGATCTGTGATGATGCAGTTTCAAAACCAGTACTAAAAACTAAAATGCAAATCAAACTAGTGTTTCAAAACGCATCTATAGATCCAAATAAGCGTGGCATTGATACCAATTGATAGATTTAGGTTTCAAAAACATTTAAATCATACACAGGTTTCAAAAATTTATTGGCATGCCCGAATCTACTACTTATCAATTCTATAGTTGCGGAGAGAGAAGGTTAGTATGTAATACCTTAGTGTCATGAACTCAATTCTGCATATGCCTTTTTGTTCAATGTCCAATAGCTTCCACTAAGCGATCTTCACCCTTAAGTCTCCTCGAACACTTCCCAGAGAGGCTAGGGTTGGTGGAAACCCTAATAGAGGGGAAAAGAAGGTTTGGGAGCTCTAAACAGGTTTCTGTAGCTTTTTGGAATTAAAATGACATTCTAACTATTTCTGTATGCAGCTGCCCTATTTTTATATTTCCAAACCGACTTTAGAGTTCAATCGATCGAAACACTTTCGAATGATCGAACCTTTGATCGATCGAACAAAGTTCAATTGATCGAACTGAACCTCCTTCAATCGATCGAATTAGTTCGATCGATCGACACATCAATTGATTGAAACTCTTCCAATCAATTGGTTCAATCCCCTTATGCCTTTCCAAGAATTCTGGCAGAGCTAAGAGTGGGACCTCCTAGGTTCTTTATTGTTGACTTAGACCAGTTGTTAATTTCCAAATCAAACTCTTTGATTAGCGAATTAACCAACTAATCAGTTAACACTAACTCTACTATAAAATGATAACTACACTCCAACGCAAAAGAACAAATCCCAAGTGATAACTATACTTGTATGGTGTACTAATGTCCCTCTACCGTTAGCATTCATAATCATATTCAGGTAGTTGGATAACTATTACTGTCAACCTGAATGATGTTTACATCTTCCATTCCTTTAGTCCCATTCACCTCTCATGATTATCAAACATGTTGATAACTACTTATCAACAAGACGGCAGTTCTCAGTGATCAACTTGGTCACATTTTTAAGGGAATGCTTACTCTTTATCAGAGGGTAGATTCTATCTTGACAATGTATGTTCGCAACCCTATGAATATGACATACCTAAGATACCCAGGTGTTGATCTTGCAAGACCTCACTGATTGATAAGTCAAAGTAGTCATATCCATAGTCTGTGTCCATAATCCTCTCAAGATTTAGAACACGTACCTTATACAAGTTATGAGTTCCTATCAACTGTTGATAGTTTTATATGTCAGTGGGAATCTCATGGTCCTTCAATGCATTATAAGCACTAGCATACTAACTAAGAGTTATACTCTAGTAATTGAGATTCATCACTCTATCCAATGGTAGTTAATAATGCTACAGTGTATACCTGATGAGATATATGGCCAATCTCATCTTCCACTGTGCCAAGTTATAAGTATCAAAGAATAGTAATTTATATCTCTCTTGTATGTATCTCATACATACATGAATTACCTGCAATGATACTTAAGGATTACAAACAATCATCTCATGATATCATACATAATGAAATGTAAATATGTATATATGCCAATGTCTCATACATAAAGGATGAGTTTGAGGGATACAATCCCAACAAATACTTGTATACATCTTTGAGGTAGGTTTGGTATTTTGGGTTTAGATCTAAGGTTTTTAGAACAAATTGATTTTGGGTTTAAATCTTAGGAACAAATTAGTTTTGATTTTGGGTTTAAATCTTAGGAAACAATTAGTTTTTGGAATAAATTGATTTTGAGTTTAAATTTTTTTATTTTTTTGAAAAATTCATATTCATATATATATATATATATGCATGTCCATATATTATGTATGTACTTGTATATCGATGTCTATATATATACACACACACATAGAGAGAGAGAGAGAGATAGAGAGATGTAATTTAGTAAAATGGTAAACAAAGTAAGGGTAAAATAGTAAATTCATACTAGAATGAAGGTCTGTGTAATTTTTGCAATATAGAGAAGAGGTCCGTGTAATTTCACCAAACCTCAAAGAAGGTCCGTGTAATTAACCCAAAAAAAATAAATAAATAATAAACTGCGTGCTTTGCTCAACAAAGTTGACGAGCAGTTGTTAACTCGCCAATTTGCTTTTGATGTTAACCATTTTTGTTGGAGTGAAATACTCATCAATTTAAAGAGCATTTCCAAGACCAGTCTCAACAAAGAACTGAAAGCAGATACCTATCATGTCAAATATACTAAAAACGGACAGAGAAAAAAATGTATAAGAAAAAATGCTTTTCATTCCACACAATGTTTGTCCAAAAATAAAAGATATGGTTTCGGCTAGGCTATGTAATTCAGGTATGAGATTTGGATGAAGATGACATTAATTAATTATAAAATAAGGGATAAAAGTGTAATTATGTGTACAAAGTTCCTGACTTCTGCGAAAGTACAAAAATTACAATTTTGAGAAGTCAAGATTTTGGCTTCACCAAATGGGCATTCTGGAGATGCACTTCTTCCAGAAGTCCATTCCCAAAGATTTTCAAACACCCTCATTACGATGCCCTAACCTTCTTCGGAAAAAAAAAAAAGGCTTGTGTTATTGATTCGTTAAAAATGTTCCTAAACTTAATTACGAAAAAAAAAAAAGAGATCAAAAGTATTTTGGAAAAAGTTATGAATTGAAAATAAACGAAGTCGGCCCTGAGTGTTTGGGAGCCCAAAGCGATCTCTAAAAATAGGGCCCCATATTCTTTTTTTCATAAAAAAATTTAAAATTTGTAAATAATCAATGTACTTACAAAAAAGGTTTTTCCCTAGAACTTAAAATTACCAAATTAACTACAAAATTTTGCTCAAGTAAACATATGTAAGCAGATTCCAAGACTTTTTTTAGATGTAATTGGTTGCAAGGTCAAATTGATGGATTTTGCTCAAGTAGATACACACACACACACACACACACATATATATATATATATATAGAGCAAGAGAGAGAGAGAGAGATTCTGGCTCAAGTGCACACTGGGTAAGCGCACTGGGTGAACGCATTAAAAAATCGCGGGACAGCGGAGCGGCAGGACTGGTCACTGGTCAGTGGGGCGCCCCTCGATTTTGTTTAGGCTTGAAAACCTAGTGCATTCACCCAGTGCGCTTACCTAGTGCACACTAGAGCCAGACTCTATATATATGCATATATATACCTACTTGTAAAAAGGCTATAAATAGACTCCAAGACTTGTAAGAATCTATATGTAAACTTTTTAGAATTTGAGGATTTGGGCCCTTTTAGTTTGAAAATAAATGTAAACGCGTCTTTCATATATTTGAATTTTTTTACTTAACCTTCAAGCACAACACAACATATTATTTATGCAGTTTCTGTTTGCTAGTAGTTTTGCGCGGGCGTGTCAGAGCCAAACGGGCTCAGTATGTGTGCAAACTAATTTCCTATACGCTTAAGTGAGTGATACTCAAGGCTTTGAGATCTGACTTCTAAAAGGGTGATTGTGTATGATGAGTAGGAAAGTAAAAAATCTATGGCAGTACTGAAGTACACAAGCCAATTAGTGTAGAGTTTACCAAGTAAACAATCACAAACGATTAATAAAATATGAAGATATTTTATTGAATGTTTAGAAAATAAAACATACTACCAAAGAACAGAATCAGAACAGGCTCTGATTGTTCAGAAGAATGAAAATAGTAAAATAACAAAAAAGATAGACCTATTTGCTATGGATGCAGAATAATGAGAACACAAAGATTTTTTTTTTTGGAAAATGGTAAATAGATTCCAAAAAAGGAGGAAGAACATAGAACACAAAGATTTGAATGCTTTGAATGTTGTATGAGTGTTGTTGAATGCGGTTTGTTGAGATGACGCGGAGTCCCTTTCATGGTTGGCAAACCTATACTTTTATAGCGGCCTGTAACAGTCCGGATATGGCAAGGACTCCTTGATTGTGCGCCCTAAGAAAGATACAGCTGGCAGAATCCTTCCTTATCTCAATCCTGATCGAATCAATCCCAATATTTTAGGGATTAGCCTTCCATATTCAGCTGGACGTGATATGATTCCTAGATGAACTTTGATTTCTCAAATTCAGGGTGACATCATCATGACAGCTGGAATAGATCTATCTTACCAATCGGGCTCCTCCTCATGAACCACACTATCATCGGGCTTATGCAATCTTATCTATCATATTCTCCAACACCCATTAGCCCGATGATAGTTTTATCTGTGTTTCTGACCAGTCGGGCTCCATACCTCGAGCTCATGCCTCATCCTTCTGCACTATATGACGCTCACTTCTTAGCAGGCGTGTTCTCATAGATGCCCAATTGTCATTATGCTTGCCAAATCAATCAATCGGGAATCAGTGGCCTTTATCTCTCGGGCTCAAATAGCACGCTATCTTTCCTTGAGCCCGATCACTCTCTCTAATCTTGGGCCAGCCATCCCAGAACAAGGCATGGACAGGCCATCTCTAGGCCTTCTCCAACAATCCAATCGGACTCAAAAACCTTTGGCCATTTTTGGGTGCAAACAATTGCCCCCAAAAAGGTCATGCCAATCATCCTGCCCTTGATTGAAGTGACATTTTGAATTTGAAAAAATCCCAAGTGTCCATCATGCAGGGAGATTATCAGATCTTGAGAATCCCATCAGTCACTGCTCATTTCATGCTGATGCATATAAAATGATTAGATTTTTTAAAATCTCTTTACTTTCCCTTATTTGCGTCTCTCTCTTTTTTTAGAACCAGTAGCAACCCAGATCTTCTCTCTCTCTAGAATTCCATTCTTTCCGGCGAACAGACCTTCATATCTACTGCAAACAATGGCCCCTAAGACTACTCCGGTGCCACTACCCAAAGGCAAGAAAGCTTTTCTGGATGGTCCTCCTTCCAAAAACCGATGCAAGGAGGTGAGGGCCCTGGCTAAAGCTCATGCTTCAGAGATCTCCACTGAGAGTTTTCTCTATTACAGCACTCTCGACGGCTCACCGGTGGTGCCTAGCCTTACTACGGCGTTTTGCGATGACCCTCTGATGGCCTTCAACCTATACTTCCCACCGATGGAGAATGAAACGTTCCTCCAGTTACTTGCTAACTGGAGCAAAGTATGGATAGCTACTCATCCCATTAGGGGTTGGCGCACACCTACCGTGGATTGGGACAAATAGGTAACTAGGGTATCGGCCTCTAAGGCCGATGTTTGGAAGAAAACGAGCATCTTTGATACTATCATGCTCAGTCAATCACGGCTAGATATGGACCAGCCTCTTTTCTTCTCTGCCTTACTTTTATGGGCGTTGTCCTGCAATGGGTTGCTCTTCCGCTACGACCCGATGACGCCAACCATAAAAGATATTAGGTACTTGCTCGGGCTCCACCCCCATGGACAAGAGGTTATTCTCGGTCTAGACGTCGGAACGGCCAGCTTCTCTTACCCCCAGCAAGAATCCGTTATAGACGGAGACGTGTCCTATCGGCCGATTATAACTTTTGACAGTTTTCTAACTGCTTGCATGGGCAAGGAAGGGACCGAGGTGATCGACACCGAGCACACCACCTTTCTCATCTACTGGCTGAACAGATATCTCTTCTACTCAGCTAGTCAGGCCATAACAAAAGAGTAACTACTTTGACCCTTGGCTCTAGCTTCAGGGAAACCTTTGGCTTTGGCCACTCTAGTCTGGCTCACCTAGTCCGCGGTGTGACCGACTTCGTCCAATCGGGCTTCAGTGCTGGAGAAAGCCCAATCTGGATCCTCCAGCTCTGGCTATACTCATATTTCCAACAATTCAGGCCAGCTGCCTATCCGATGGCTGACGTTTCCCTTTTTGCTGTCCACTTCGTGGTCGTTGCTCCTTTGACGCATTCCTTTGAGGAATGTTTTTCGTTCTTTTATGAGGGATGTGCTAATCGGGTTGCCCCTCTCTTCACACCCTTCTCCTCTTCTCAATTCCCAAAATTCCTTCAACTTCCCCACAATCCTACTAACTGGGGTCTAGGCACTCAGACCACTTACAATGAATTTTTTTCCAGCTGCCTGGTGGCTAGAGATATTATCTTTACCCCGAGTATCCCCTCCAACAACAACAAATGTGGGGCAGAGTACTATTTTGCTCCTCTTTACACCCATCCATTCCAGCTTTCTCAATTAGTGCGTGATCTTGTCAAAATCAAGATATAAAGTATACTCTACTTTACAAGATTTGTAGTGCGGAAGTAGAGGTCGAACCCACAGAGATTGAAATACTATTAATTTTAAAACCTAAACCTAGTTAATTAAGAAAACCGGATTTTGATTTTGATGTTAATTAAACTAAGAACAATGAAAATAAATCTAAACCATGGAAGCGATTAAAAGTTGTTTTGATAAATATGGGAATTGAACCTAGGATTGCAAATCCACCACTAGCTTCATAATATGGGTATTTATGCATTCAATTAGCTTATTACATTGGATAATAATGGAGAATTGTGGCTACAAGCCCAATTCCTCCGTCAAGAAGATAACTACGATTCAAGCATCAACATAATTCATCTTCGGTTGGCACGGAGTGTCTCACACTAAACTAGGGTTGCGGTACACTCCTTCTTCCCTAGGCATGAACTATTCGACTACTTGATATCTTTCGGAAAAAAGATATCCATACAATTAAGCACCATTACATGCACCATTACATGCAAATAATCCATACAAGCATAGCAAATATAGATCATTGAGCACATCACATCCAAAATAGATCTAAGATAAGAATAAACTTTGAAAGCAATGATTTAATCAATAGAAGTTCAATTTTATTATAAAAAATCCTCTGAACATGTAATTATCATCCACACATAATAAATCTAAAAGAAAAATATAAAATACACCCTATTACTTGGCTAGGGTTTCATTGAAACCCTAGATATCGGTCTAAGCAGCCATAGAATCGAAGATTAGCAAGAGGTTGATGGAGGAGGCCATGAGAATCCTTGGTCTTCTTCTTCTTCTCCTTGCTTCTCCCTCTTCAATGGCTGAAGTTTTTGTTGTATATATATATATATATATTTTTTTTTTCGGAAAATGGTAAATATATCCTAAAAAGAATATATTTACCATTTTCCGAAAAAAAAAATATATACAACAAAAACTTCAGCCATTGAAGAGGGAGAAGCAAGGAGAAGAAGAAGAAGACCAAGGATTAGAATGTTGTATATGGATGTGTATAACGTTGTATATGGCTAAAGTTTTTGTTGTATATGGATGTGTATAATGTTGTGTAACGTTGTGTAACTTGATGTCTAATCCCAAAATTGAATTAGAATAGGGTATATATAGTTTTAAAGCAAGTTTGGAGGCTTTCCTAAACCTAATCGCACTAAAACTGATTTATTTACGTTTCTGGACGTAATTAGGCAATTTCGTTTGTGTAGACGTCTTCAGCACACAGAAATACGCATTTCACTTTTTTCTATAGGTCACACGAGTGCGTTTTTGGGAAGTTGCACAAGCGGGCTGCGCGAGCGAGGTGCTAGATTGTCGCACGAGCGTGCCGCTCGCGTAAGGTGGCTTTTTCTTCTTCTTTTCTTCTATTTTTACATATCTAGCTTGGAACTCTTGCTTTCTTCTAAAACCTGCTAGAAAATATAAAATAAAGTAAAAGTGCACGAAAATAGGATAAAAAGTGCTAACAAATGTGAATTAAGGCGTGTAATTAGGACTTGTTCACTCCCGATCACACCCCATACCTACATTTTATTAGTCCTCAAGCAAAAAGAACAGAAAAATAAAACTACTAACAAAAATTCTACTCCAATTTTTGCATGGATCGCAATTGCACTTAGCATGTGCAACAAGCCTTCTAAACCCTTAGGTGTCCCTAGTCGGACGAGTGAAGTCTCGTGAGCATTTTCGTCAACAAGTTACGCACAACCATCCTTATTTCATTGTATATTTAAAAGTTTTTTTTTAAAACAAAAAAAAAACATAACTTTCAATACTCCTTATTATAAAATAATGATTTGAAATAGAATAACGAACAAAAAAAATGGAATCAAACGTCCACCTACGTCATAAAAAATAATCCCAAGCACATGTATCATATAAATCAATAGAGTTTCTCATAAAATTACACGTGTGTGATATGGTAGTCAAATGAACACGCACATGTCATGAACTTGGAATATAACTTGGATAACCATCCAACTATGCTTTGACTACAAATCTCACAATATTAATTACACTCTCAAATGAAACACTCAGAAATAGGTGTAAGTTCTCTAATATATGGGAGCAAAGGAAATATATTTTCAAAACAAGAACGCTCACATATGACTCTTAAAAGACACATGACACGAAAGAACAGTAGTCTCATGGATAGGATGCCAACAGTCAAGAAAAATTAATCGTTACTATATTTTAATCCCCCTCCCATCGTTTTACATATCCAATCCATTATTCTAGGATCAAATAGGACTTTTCAAAGGTTGTAACGTGGCTCGGGCAATGAAAAGGATAAAAAGGATTCATTAGGTAGTTTTAGAATGGCGTTGTAATGCATGTTCGATTTCTTTCATCATCTCTTCTTCTATCAACTTTCATCT
Source organism: Hydrangea macrophylla (assembly GCA_033977485.1). Lineage (NCBI taxonomy): Eukaryota > Viridiplantae > Streptophyta > Magnoliopsida > Cornales > Hydrangeaceae > Hydrangea > Hydrangea macrophylla. Next base: position 11,143,683 of record CM066990.1, on the reverse strand, counting down.
TTTCATTCTCTTCTTTCATATTTTTTTAAATTTCTTTCCTCTTCTTTTCTTTTCTTTTCTTTTTTTTTCCAACCTTTTTCTTTTTTTTTTCCTTTTTCGTTGCTTTTAAAACGAATATTCATTGAATACCAAGGCAACTATCCTAAACTTTTTTTCGGAAACTATCCTAAACACCATCTTCTTTTCTTCTTCTCAATCAATACATCGCCTTATCACCACTAAAAGTTTATGAATCTCTTAATGGTAAACTCCAAGTTGGTCAAGTTGGAGCAAAAAAATGGATAATGGTGATTAAAGAAAAATTGCATTCTAATAGCTCAAAAAGGCGAACTAAGGAAATTTTATCATTTTATGGATAGGCCAAATGCAAAAATGGTGAATAACAAAGAGGGCCTAAAATCACATCCTAGGGTGATACAGTTCTTCAATGTTTACAACGGAAGATTATTTAGCATGGTAGCAAATATTTTAACTTGACAATCAACCAAAACAAGAAAAATGAGAAAAATGAGACTAAACAACCAGTTAATGCACTATTTCAATAAAATTCAACAAACACAAAATGTTTTTATAACCCTCTAAAACGAAAGGATAGACTCAAAAGCTCACTGGGTCTAGTCTTCATACTGTGTTATCTAGAGATCTGAATCATATTACAATTCACATCAAACATGCATCCATTTAACTACATGCAGTGCATAGGTTTGTGTGCAAATCTATGATTTAAAACTACGATTTGAACGATACATAACCTAAAACGTCGCATCATGACTTCAGCAAATGTTTAACCACATCTTCTCATGTTTACCATTCTATAACAGTCCAAGTTACATAACAAGAAGTATCGAATTGAGATTGCAAAAACATAGGTAATCTCATTTATTTAAGCACAAGTATCAAAAAAAATTTTAAAAAATTGGTGCATAATAATGTGCATGTGAGTGCATACCCCCAATCCTTTTTTTTCGGAAAATATATACCCCCAATCCTAAACCTTTCATTGTCCCCAATGAAACAATAAAACGAAAGAGAGGTGAGTACGTAAAGAAGGAACGACATTACCTCAATCTCAGCAATCACAAACCAGGTAAACGTATAAATATGGCAATAAAGTTCAACTACTCCAAATGGAGACACTAATTCACTTCTCAATACTCGACAAAAGAAAATAAACAAACAAAAAAACAACGATAGCCAATAGAAATATATATGTGTAATACAGACTGTGGCATACTTGTTGAAAACTAAACTAAAATCGAAAAACTCAACGAAAATCAAAAAGAACAAGCACAAATGGAACTAACAAAACAAAGAAGGACTCAATCTAAAAGGGGCCTAAGAGAGTAAACAGAAAAGAATAAAAAAAAAAAAAAAAAACAACAACAACAACAGCTGACCAGGTTTGGGAGAAAAAAGCTAAGAGAATAGAGAAAAACACAAAAAAAAAAAAAAAAAAAACCCTCACGCTAGCAGGCTGTGCGAGCGACCTTCACGGGCGCGAGTCCCTCCGCGAGGTAGATCTGAGGCTATTTTCAAAGTTTATGAAGAAAATTTCTAAGTCAAAATATCGCACGAGAGGCCCGCTCGCGCGAATTTCCCCGCTTGCGCGATTTGAGGTGCAAGCTGAATCTGAGACATTTATAATAAAATTTTTAAAAAAATTTCGTAACACGAAAACTCGCGCGAGCGGGGTGCGCACGCGATATGTCATTTTTCCTCTTTTCTCACTTATTACAATGTGCATAAGTTCAAAATAACTTAACCCCTACCCCCAAACCTGTCCAGAACGACCAAAACGGTCTCAAAACTGACCCAAAACGACCAAAAAGTGTACAAAAATTAGAAAATTGAATGATATAAGCTTGGGTTGCCTCCCAAGAAGCATTGTCTTTCACATCTTCAGCTAGACCATTCTAGCTTAAGACTTATGGAGGTCGTAACTCGGACTTTGTACCGTTGAAGGCATTAGGGAGACTCCGGTGGAAAACAGAAATAATGTCATTATTTGTCAACTCGATCAATGGTTCTCCCTTACCATGTTCAAGTCGATTTCTCACCTTCCGAGTAAATTCATCATTAGGATCCAGGTTATTCAAATTCGTCCGCTCATTACTCACTGTATTGTTTTCCTTACTCATATTTATTTCTTTATTAAGTTCAATAGTTCATCTAACCTCACTATCCGCCACACATAGATAATCATCGTCATTGGGAGGTTAATCAACAGCGTTAAAACTATTTAATTTTAGGTTCATGTTACCAAATGACACCTTCATCACCCCCGTTCGACAATTGATACGCGCATTAGCAGTGGCTAAGAATGGATGACCAAGAATGACAGGAGTGTGTTTCCTAGCATCTATCACCAGTTCGATGTCAAGGACCATGAAATCGACAGGATAATAACATTTATCAACTTTTACTAAAATGTCCTCGACGATTACTGTAGGGATTTTAATAGAAAGATTCGCTAATTGTATGGTAGTGGCCGTGGGTTTAAGTTCACCTAGACCTAACTGTTTGTAAACCGTATAAGGTAAGAGATTAACACATGCTCCTAAGTCAAGGAGAGCCCGATGGATTAAAGTGTCACCTATATGGCAAGAAATGGCAGGCATTCTAGGATCCTTATACTTTGGAGGAGCGTGTTGGAAGATTGAACTTACTTTTTCGGTGAGAAAGGCCTTTTTCGGAGTATGACTGCGCAACTTGCGCTTTTGAGTGCATAGGTCTTTAAGACATTTAGCGTATACGGGAATTTGTTTAATAGCGTCGAGGAATGGAATATTTGATTTTTTTTTTTTTTGAGGAAGGAATATTTGATTTTCACTTGTTTAAATACCTCGAGTATATCTTCAGTTTTTTACACTTTCTTTGAAAAATGTGACGGTTCCTCAATATTTGGTGGGAAAGGCATTTTTGGAACATAATCTGTCAGGACCGGTTCATTTTCTTTTCTAATTCAGCTCGTATCCTCACCCTTCTCATGATTTGAATTAATGTTCACATTTTTCTCACTCTCATTCAGAATTTCAACAACTTGCTCTTCTCGAATAGTCATCCTAGTCGAGACGGCATTTACTTGCTCACTCGAACCCCCATTCTCATATTATCCCTTAGGGTTTTGAATAGATTGACTAGGCAACTTACCCTCATTTCTACGACTCACCGCATTAGCTAGTTGTCCCATTTGGGACTCAAGCTTCACAATGGATTGTGTGTAATAGTGCACTATTTGTGCTTGTGATTGTGCTTGTACTTGCGTTTCGATAGTCTTAAGGGACGCCAGCACCTTTGCCTCAAAAGCATATTCCCTTGGAGGGTTAGGATTAGGAGGGGGTGTTGGTATTGACTTTGTTGAAATTACGGTTGATAAGTATTAGGAAAATTAGGTGTCATAGGATTATAACTATTTCGTGGGAATTATTGAATAGAATGTATGTGTGTAGGACCAATGTACATTGAGAGGGGGTCCTAGCATTTCCCTCGATAGTGTCCCAGGACGGATCCAAGGAGCACACTTCAGGGAAGCTAGAACTTTCTCACGTGATCCTAGAGACAAAGAGTTGCCACCTAATTTTTATCGGGAATTAGGAAACCCAAGTTTGACTCACCCAAAATTGAATAAGGTTACTCGCCCTTCATTACCAGAAACTAGACTCAGAGGTCTTGGTATGAGAGGGGAAGGAGCCCAAGCAGGACTAAAGCACCCTCTCCTTGTCCTACCGAATGGTAGGCCTTGATTCAAATATCCTTGTTCTTAATTCATAATTGGTGTTGTTTCCTCAAACATACTAGATAATATATACATGTCAAAAGGGAACATCTAAAGAAAATCATGTCAAGAGACTAAATCAAGTAGAAGTCAGATGCACACGCAATACAAGGGAGAGGTATACTTATAGTGGTAAGTCCCGCCCGAGATTGATGCAAGTAAAGAAAACATGTCATGATATGCAAAAGGGAACGAGAAAACTTACATTGGGTTGACTCAAGCGGAGTCGCAAAAAGCAAAAGAAAGGAAACGTGCAATGCAATCATGCAACAATCCTAGATAAGATGTATCTAAAATATTAGCACATAGACGGAGACTATCCTATAGGAATTGTGTTGTTGACAACAAAGTTGTAAACCTAGAAAAATTCTAAGAAAAAGGATAGAGATAGTACACGATACATGGGCACTAAGCCACATGTAGATGAGGCGAGCTCAAAAATTGAAGTCCGAATCCACGACATTCAATTCTCTGCACTAAGACATCAAGAAATACCCAAGCATTGCAAAAATACAAGCAAACAAATAATATGCATGAAAAGCAAGAAGAAGATGTCATCAATCAAATTTCCAGATTCAGCAACCTCTAATGAATCCTATCAAAAGTGGTCTTAAACATGAGCTGGATTAAAACCCTTTTACAAAAAGTTAGATACATGTCTTAGGGAACTTCTCCAAAAAGTAGTACCTCATTACCATTTTTGAATTTTGAGAAATAAGAGTTTTGGGAACAGTGGATCAGGACTGTCCACTGTTCTTGTAAAAATCATAATTAATTCTACAAAAATCATTTGAGGCTCTATTTGGTGTCAAAAGAAAGCTATTTCATTATAGTTTATGATAAAAATAATCCCATGGACATGTCATGATCTTAAGGTTTCTGAAGAGTTGTTTTAAACAGACTCCGTTATTCTGGAAATTTGGTATCATTTGACAAAGGAATACAAAACATAATCGAAATTCATGAACCATGTTAATCAAGTTAATCTAAGCTTTTGATCTCTCATCAAATTTATCCTAGATGACTTTTTCTAAACAAAGTTTATTCATTAATTGTTATTGAGTGATCAAGGTATGACCAATTTGTATACATAATCATGATTGTAGTTAAACTTAGAAAATTCCAGAATAGTTGTATCAACTTCAAATACATAGAAAATGATCTTAACTCGATCGTATGCCCACGATTTTACATCGATATATAGATATATGAGTCAGGAATCATCCCCAAAAAGCGGATCATCGATAACTATTATAGATTTTCTAAAATTCAAATACAAAGAGACTATGTTCAAATCTGTCAACCGATTTCTCAACAATTTCTAAAAATAACATATGGATGCTAAGAGTTCTCACAGTGGATCGAATGAAAGCTAATTAATCAAAGTTTACCTAAAAATTTGAAATCCATCAAACTATGGGTTTTGATGGACCAAATCCTATGGACAAAACCAATCTATTTTGCTGAATTTTGACTAATTCATTTTTAAAGTGTGAGAAAAACATCTTAAGTGATGACTGAAGCTTATTAGAGAGATCAAACTCATAGATCAACTTAATTATCATGATTCCCAATAAACTTAGCCATCAAGTTCTATGAAGAACTTTGGATTATGGATCAAAGGGATTTACAAATATTCTAGTGGAGATGAAATTCAATAGGAATTCTAGGTAATAGGAATAATCAAGAGATAGGTATGAACATGAGGATCATCCTTCTCATAGATCATACTTCTAAACCATCATAGAATTCAAAATAGATACATATCTTTAATTATGTATGCATGGATCTAAACTAAAATAGAAGAATGAAATCAAAATTGAAAATCAAAAGTGAATCAATCTCTAATTAAGAATTATCAACAAAATCAAAAGAGACTTAGATCTAACTATGTGAGTATGCAAAGAACAAGAGAGGAAGATGATGAGTGTTCTAACAAATAAAACTAAACTAAACTAGATCCAAGTCTTATATATCTATATAGAAAAGTAGGAATTAGAGATGAATTGTGATGGTCTACCTCTTGGAGGATTCTTAATTATGCAATCAAAGTTAATTTGAAGGATCTTTTTTTTGGAAAAAAGGTTAATGTAAACGAAAAAAGCCAAACGGCACTGTACAAAGTACAAGGGGCATACCCCAGGATAAACAATGAGCACAAAACAAATGCATCCAAACAATGCAACAAAGGATGGGGAATTATCTACAACAAAACCAGAGAATAACCCATCCTAACAAATCAAGGCACCAACCAAACCAACAAAAGCAAAAGAGCACGAATTACATCAAGCCAACTTCATCAAGACAAAAACAAGGCCAAGGCAGTGTCCCCCTTATGGGGTAATGGTCCATCTTTCAATGTACTGAGGGAGATGGGGGTTGTTCTTCCATATAGCTTGTATCTGTCAGGAAACCTGAAGGCAAATGTCTTGTAAAACTCTTTCCTTAGTCTTCCCTTCAAATTTAAAACTTCGTGAATTTCTTTCTTTCCAAATGTGATACACAACCAAACCAAGGCACATTTTAGGGACAACTTGCCAAGGAGTCTTGCCTTTCCACTTGTTCGCTGCCGAATCCACAAGCACATCCCATGAGGGGGTGGAATGAGAGACGTCCAACCTATTAAGCACTCCCTGCCACACATAAGAAGTATATGAGTAATTAAAGAGTAAATGGTCATGAGATTCCAATTTTTTGTGACAAAAAACACAAGCAAGAGGTCCTGGTGTGTATGTATAAATTTTATCATGTGTGGATAATCTATGAAGAATAGCCAACCACATGATAAAACTATGGCGAGGGATATGACCCGGGAACTTAGTAAGGCCATACCAATGGACTTTGGGATAATGAGTACGAACATGATCCCAAGTGTAGGTGGAAAAGAACACATTATTTGGTGATGGTAACCATTGGACCACATCATTAAAAGTATTAGGGAGAGGTAAAGAATGCAGTTGGCCTCTAAGTTCCATTAATTCAATAGTGTTTGTACGGGGCCAATTCCATTCACTTCCATCAATAACCTTAGAGACTTTGGCAGTTAGGGGGATGGCGGCATCATATTGGACACGCATTCCGACTCTGTCCAAAATAGGACCCATAGGATGCCAATTATCGTACCAGAGAAAAGTACCACACCCATTACCAATTTTATGCCTAATCATTGGTCTAGCCATAGGCCTAAGTTTAAGGAGCTTTCGCCAATACCAAGAGCATTGGGAAGGGGTTTTGGCTTCCCAAAAACTTTTCCTTTTCAACATGTAAGTATGTATCCAATCCACCCAAAGTGATTTATTTTTAGAAGTAAATATGGCCCAGATATGTTTGAGATTTAAAATAGAATTCAATTGAGTTAAGTTTTTCAGGCCAAGACCCCCTTCCTTCCTAGGCCTACAAACTAATTCCCAAGCAACTTTAGCCCCATGGGCTTTTTCAGTTCCTCCGGTCCAAAGGAATCTACACATTAATCTGTCAATATGCTTAAGGACACTTTTGGGAAGAATGAACATGGCAGCCCAATAATTTTGAACCCCTGCAAGAACTGATTGGATAAGTTGGAGTCTGCCAGCATAAGAAAGGAATTTGAAGGATCTTCTTCTTCAAGTGTTCTTCAAGTTCTTCAAGCACTCATCCATGGAAGTTAAGGGAGGCAATTGAAGTCCAATTCATCTAATCTAATTATCTTGATATTAGTTTAGGAAATTTTTCATCATAATTCACTTCATCTCTCCAGAAATCTCTCTTGAATTCTAGATATATTCTTATATCTTGCAAGTATATTCACTTGTATGTACCTCTCTCTTTTGTGTACTTCATTGTATCTCAAAAATGATCTCATATAGATCTATATATAGAGTTTTGAAAACTTAACTCTTAAGTTTCAGGGTTAAAATAGAGATTTTAAAGGTCAGAAAAGGGTAAAAATGACCATTTCGGTGCCTAAACGCCGTTTGCAGGTAATTTCCTTGGAGTGGGAAGCCTCAAGAAGGGTCTGGAACTCAAAAAGCTCAATGGAGGGGGCACATTTGAAGTGGTGGCTTAGGTGGGACCTACCACCCCTTTGTGGGACCCACCACTTACTATTCTTGCTCCCCTGGTTGCCCTCATGCCCTGTTTCAAATATTACGTTCACTTCTTTTCCAGATTTTCGTAAAAATGCTTTTTGGTGTTTGAAATTATTCGTTCACATACCATTGGAAAGCTGTTAAGTTGAATTTCAGTATAAAAATATTCCAGGAGGGTTTGAAATGAAAATTGAAGTTCAATTGAAGTCTGAAAGTCCATCAAAACTTTCGTCGTCTTTTTGAAATCAAGCGACTTCTTTTTCAATATTTCTTTTCAATGTGCATTAATTTCAAACTTTTCTTTAAAATTGAATCTCTGGATACCTAAAATACTTCATTTAGAACACTTCATGTTCATATAACCCTGAGGGAATATGAATTCTGACATTTTTTATAAAAATCGGGATTTATACATGGGAAAGGGCTTTTTTGAGCTTGAAGTCACTTTCTGAAGTTTGATCTTTCAATTGTATGGTATCCAGTACCTTCCACGGGGTACTTTTTATCATCGAATCCTTCAAGACGTTGTCCACCCTAAATCCTATCAGTGTGGTCAAAATTGTGTGTCTACAGTTTGCACCTCTTTGGCAGAACTTGTTGTGAACAATGTGAATTACAAGTGAGTTCCAAAACTAGAAGGCACCCAATAACCATACTAAGAGGTTTTAGGAAAAACAAAAGTCCGCAAAAATCACGAAACTCAAAATCTGATAAAATCAAGAAATCACGAAAACAAGAATACAATGCAATGCTGGGTAGAGGCTGGTAAATCGAAGCTGTCGTGCTCCGCTGGAGCTGCCTATGTATCCTTTCTAGGTCTCAGACCAGGGCGTAGTTCAAGTGTGCGAGAAGATAGAGAAAAACACACAAACAATAACATGGATGAAATGCTCCTATCGTAGGATGTTGATGCAGTATGAAAACTTGAATGCGCACATGCTGGAGGAATCGTCCTTAAGGTCCCTAGATGCACAATCTAATGCAAGGGATGTAACATCTCATTCTCATAGTCGAGCATCTCTAAACATAAGTATGCTATTTGTATCTTGGATGATTCTTGAAGTCTTGTCGGAGTCTTTCTTCTGAGCTTGAGGCTTGTAGGTGTCATCTGTATCTCGGACGACTGCTGAGTATATCTTGGATGAATTCTGAATCATGCCTAAACATCTTCTAATAAAAAGTGTCCTTAAGCTTGGACGATCTCTGAAATAATGCCTCCTTTAACCTGAATGACTGATGAAGTGTCATAACCCCTGTACAGTCACTGATGTAGAGTCCTAAACCCTAGACAGTTGCTGATGTAGAGTCCTAACCCCTGGACAGTTACTGATGTAGAGTCCTTCTGTCGGGGACGATATGTTGTGTACTCCTGAAACAGGTCCTTCTTCTGGGGACAAATCTTCTGTGCTTTTGAAATTAGGTCCTTCTACTAGGGATAAATCTTCTATAACAAGTCTGGAGACAAATCTTCTAAAACATGTCTCTTTTCTGGAGACAATTCTTCTGTTCTTCTAAAACAGGTCCTTTTGCTGGGGATAGATCTTCTGTTCCGATGCACGAATTCTGAGAGATACATGGATTCTAGGAGATACCCTATATCTGGAGGCAACCCCGATACACGATTCTAAGATATGCACAATCATGAAAAATACCCTATATCTAGAGGCAATTTTTGTACACGAATTCTGAGAGATACCCTTCATCTGGAGGCAATTCTGCTACACGATGCTGAGAGATACCCTTTATCTGGAGGTAATTTCAAGAGATACCCTATATCTGGAGGCAATTCCGAGAGATGCCCTATATTTGGAGGTAATTTTGATCCACAAATTCTGAGCAATACCCTTTATCTGGAGGCAACCCTGATGCTGAGAGATGCATAGTCCTGAGAGAAACCCTATATCTAGAGGCAACCCTGATACTCGATGCTGAGAGATACCCTTCATCTAGAGGCAGTTCTAATATATAATGCTGAGAGATGCACGATTCTGAGAAATACCCTTTCTTTTGGGGGCAATTCTGATACATAAATTCTGAAAATTCTCTGCTGGGGAGATTCTATGATTCTAAGAGATGTATGGGCTCTGATTTCATGAATTTGCTGAAGTATACCTTTCTTCTAGAGGTAATTCTGATGATATCTGAAAGTTCTCTGCTTGGGGAAATATCTAAGATTTCTGAGATGTGAGTAAAAGGTTCATATTCTGGAGGCCCTGCTCATCCAATCTGAGACTCATCTCGGTGTTTCGACGTTCAAATATTCTTGCAATATGTCGGGCTTATTTTGACCCTTTCTCAAATATCTTGCTCATGGTTTGAAGATCTTATATTCTGATTCATCTTTTCCAAATTCGTCCTGGATGTAATTCTCGAGTGATAGTAGACTCAAATGTCCATTTTTTTAAGACAACACATAATCAATCCCAAAACAACGGGGAGTTTGTTATAAGTCATCATTTCTCGGCTATTTTCAAGCTGCGGTGCCCTCGATTCTTAGTGTCTTAGAACTTTTCTTCAACTCTGAATGGTTTTCAACCAAGTTTCAAGTTCCCAAGGGTCCTTCAGACCAATTCCAACAAGTTTCAAGCACTTTTTAAGGCTTATATATAAAGATTGGACCAATTCGGGGTCAAAACAAGAGATCTGTCGATTTGCAGAGAGCAGAGCTAATTTTCAAAGACACAGATAGTATGTGGAGAATGCTGCAAAAGTATGTATGTCAAATGTAGAGCATGAGTAGAAGGGTTCGACTTTCTTTGACGAGGTAGGCCTTTTTTTGGCAATTCATATATCCAGATCTCAATCTTAAAGCAAAACTCAAATCCTTTGAAGTTCATGCTTTCAAGTCTCTTGATGGCTTAAGTCTTCTCGTAACCTTCTGAGTGATCTTCAATCATCTTCTGCTTCTTACAAGTGCTTTATCCATTTCAACTCTAATCATCTCGACTAATGAGTTCAAATCACCATTCATCTTATCTTTGCTCAAAGGTTCATTCAGAGCTGCTTAAAACATCAAAAATTCCCAAAAACTATAGATTTCTACTGCTTTTGCCAATTAAATTCACAACTTCTCAAGATTATTTATAAATGATTTCCCCAAGTTTCAAGTGCTTCCAAGGCTTCTAAGTTAAGATATAGCCATCTCGGGATCATACTAAAAATTTCAGGGGTTTAATATGCAAAGATAAAACAACTTCATCAATTCAGATCAATATTCTGACAAGCAAGTGCGTAATGATTTTGGCAAAAACTCTGACAGCTTCTTGGCTTTTTCAGGGATGCATGCTGATCTTGATTCAATGATAATATTAAACAAAAAGCTTAAGACAAAAAGAAAAAAGAGAGAAAAAGGAAAAATAGTGGGGAACGGCAGATAGTAAGATATGCAGCAGTCATGGGTTGCCGTACGACACTCGCTTGAGTGCCGGAGCGGCATTCTATGAATGCCGCAAATTTCACTAAGTGCCGCAAAAAAATGAGTTTCCAGAAAAAAAAACGGCAGTCCCTGGAGTTCTCCGCGGTATTCTCTGAATGCCGTAACGGCATTCATTGAGTGTCGTTCCTGCACTTACCAAGTGCCGCTTCCATCTCCAGTGAGTGCCACAATTTTGGGCAGACAGCTGTAAAATAGCACGTTTTGTACCACAAAAAGGACATATGAAATCAGTGTTTTTGCCCCTGAAATGACTTAAAAACCCTTTTAAAATTGCCTATATAAGAGGGGTGAATATCCCATTACAAGGGATGAGTTTTTTGAATCTCCCAACATCATCTTGATTCTCCTTCTCTTAAAATTCTAAAAAAATTTCTAAGTATACTTAAGAATTGTTTTTTTTTTTTGTAGTTTGAAAAAGACGTCTGTGTGTGAGTTAGAGTTGAAGAGCTTGATTACTTTGTGGAATTCCTCCAAACCACCAAGTTGAGGATATTTAGAGGTAGACTCTAGACTAAATCATCCTTTAAATACATGTTAACTTAGCTAATGTTTTAATATTGAGTCCCCTTTCTTTTATTTTGGTTGTGTACATCTCTTGGGATTTATGAGACTTTCAATGTCTCATTCAAATCATTTGATTTGAAATCTCTTGGTCTTCTTATGAGTTCATAGTTCATAAGAAGATTAGGATTGATAATGAGCATTTTGGTTGACAAGTTCAAACCCATCTCCATGGTTTGATTTTGTTATTCTAAGGCTTTATGAAGTTTCTTCATACTTTATTGAAGTCTAGAAATTATGAGAGTCATTAGTCTCCCATGACCATCAAATGGTAGGAGGATTAGTTTAACTAAGGCCAAGTTTAATGGTTTTATAGTTAAAGTTAGTAAGTGAAAGATGACCTAAACAAAAGATGCAGTGAGTTCATCGACCACTTTTCATCAAAGATTTTTAGTTAAACATCGAACCGTTGGAACAGAATGAAACCAAATGGAAAGTGTCTATAACTCAATTTCAACCACTGTAATTTTTGTTTTAATAAGATTCTATGGTTAAGAGTGGTTTGGTCATGGGTTTTGGCAAAGACAACAATCTGTCCAGAGTTTCAGAATAGCAACACCCTTTTGAGATGAGTGAATCAGAACCCTAATCAAGTATTAATGACCCCAAATAATTTTTTCTGTGAACTTTAATGTGTTAATAAGACCCCCTAAAAAGAATAGAGTCTTTTAGATTTTTTTTACTATTTTTAGAAAATTGGACAAGAACTCTGGACATGAAGTTCTAAGTAATGTCTAGTGTTTGTTTAATTCCCAGAGATCTAACCGTTGAAACTTTGATTTCTTTTTGAATTAAAAACTAAACTCACAGAGGCAACTGGGGTCTAAAAATCATCAAGATCAAACCATGGGAACCATGCCTTTTATTTCTTTAAAGTTCTGATCTGCTCTCAACAATTTTCAGAATCCCCTCACTATTTTAATCAATCTTGTAAATAATGGCTTAAATAATGTTTTCATGACCTAGGGTTTATACCATGCTTTAACAATGATTGATTAAGCTTAAAACCAGAGGCTAAATGATCCAAATCAATGAATAGTTCATAGCTTTATATTGTTCATATTCATGTATCCATTTGCATTCATTCATATAGATTGATACTTGTAAATAGAATTCACCTTGTGCTAGGATTTGTTACTTAGGATTTAATGATATGTTTTATTTAAAGTATGTGGACTAACCCTACGTTTTGTAGCACTATCAAGGTACGATTTCTCAAAATCTCCTCTAGTTTGTTTTAATTTCTTGATTTTATTGATTTTCGACTCCATGCACGACACCTTAGACTAGGTCTTGCCTTATGTGTTTATATACGATTAGAGACTTCTTTTCTAGGTTTTTTATTTGTTCACATGCATTACACGTTTCTATTCTACGACTGGATCCCGTGTATGTTCTCTAGTTCCCTACTTGCATATCATTTTGCTTGCTACTTGAATTATGTGGCTTATGAATGATATTTTGTCATTAGCAATCTTACATTCTTTTGACATGCTTTTGTAATGTATAATTATATATGTATTAGTTGAGGACATGCTTAGATTAATAATCCAATTAAAAAGGATGTTGAGTAGAGGCCTATCACGAGATAGGATGAAAGGGGGTGTTTTAGTCCGCCGGGCTCCTTCCCCTTTCATTCCATAATTCCCGGACCCAGTCTATCTTTGGTTTCGCAAAAGATCGGTTTGCTTTTAAAATAGTTTCTTAGTTTTCCTTTAAAAAAAATAAAGTGGCGACTCTTCGAATTTGGAAAAGGATTTTAAACAAAAGCTGTGGGTAAGAAAAAATTGCGATATCCACAGTGTGCATGGCCCGAGGGCTCATTAGTTACAATGCTTAGGCAACATTCATGGCACCACATCTCATTTTTGTATGGGATCCATCTTGTATATCTACAATATTTTCTACTAAGCCGTCGTGCATAATGAATCTATAAAAAAAAAACTATTTTTTAGATGATCTTGGTAGGGGGCAAGGCCCATGAATAGTCTGATCCTTTAGCCTCATGTTTTTGAAAGTTCTACACGAGAAATCTTATCCTTTTGGAACTTACATGACATATTTCATTTGTTAAGACTTACAATAGTTGTAATTTGAAATCATAAATGTTAGATTCGAATTATGGAACTTACAAGTATTTTGGTCTTAATTCTTTCATCTATGTTAATTTGTAAGCTATGACCTAGCTTGGGCACATGTTAGCCCTTTGCATTTTTGATAATGTTGTTAGAGTCCACGTATTGAAACTCACTTTCAACTTGTAATACTCTCATTGTTAATATTCATGGCTATGTATCCAGGATCTTCGAATCCCCTATCAACCATTTATGGTCTTAAACTCTTTTAGACTTGTTAGAATAATAGCTTGAAGTCTTTTAAGTGCATGTAGGAAATGGTGGAATTCCTATACTTGTTCTAATCAGGAGCTTTTATTGTTGTTGCTGCAAAGGGCTTTACATCAAAAGCCCCACTACTTTTACCTTGGCTGGTAGAGGTACCTTCGACCGGTCGAAGGTACCCTTTGGACCAGTCGAAAGACCATCCTTTGGACCAGTCGAAAGACCATTTGCCAGACTTATAAATTTTGACCAAACTCGAAAAAAATTTAAATCTAATTTGGTTTATAATAATCATATGGCTTGTATGTTATGAGAAAAATAAACTTTTGATTCCTAAGGGACCATTTGGTTGTAAATCCTTAAAACCTTAATTTCATGAAAACCTTCAAAATAAACCTCTCCTTCTTCTTCATTCACTCTTGATGCTTCTTATCTCCATCTTTTGAAACTTCTTTGAAAGTCAGGATAATGTGGGTCAACCCTACTTGACCCGTTGGTCTTAGTGGGTTGACCTTTGACTTTTTGATTTTTCTTTGAAATCCACGTAGGATTCTTTTATAGCTTTCGCACTATTTGGTTGGTCCACGTAGGATATCTCCTTCTCCTTAACCTCTTGTTTGACTATTTGACCCATCCACGTGTCACGGAATTTTTGGGCACAATAGATTGGTGTCAGAGCTAACCGGGTTCGAATACTTGGTGCTCTAGGAGTTTACTAGGTTTAACCATGACTTCTGTTAGATGCTTAAGGAATTTAATTATGCTTATTTGAATTATTTTACACGTTGCTTTAAGTTCATGAAGTTGAAAAAGCATGCTTAGTTGATACATGCCTACATAATTATCTGTTTATTTATTTCCCTGCACGTGCATTTAAAATCCTAGAGACGGGATGTAACACCCTGTATTTTCTTTTTCATTAATAAATAAATATTGCATTTCATTTCCATGAGCATTTGATTTTATTTCTGTTTATAATAATATTTTGGGGGTCAAACTGTAATTTCCATACTACTTTCTATGGTTTCAAAAGCAATATCTATATTTTGTATAAACCGGGAATTTATTCCTACGCTAATATTATTTTCCTGTATTTTCTTTCAACCTTAAAATACCAGTTTTGGTTTGAAGTCTGCGTTATACCGCGTTTTGGGTGTGGGAGCACGTGAGCTCAACCACACCGGGCGAAATCTATTGATTTCTTGGAGCCCAAATTTTTCGGTTTATATATATACGTTAGATTTCTCTCTCTCAATGACAGTGTCTCTCATTCTCTCCCACACAACTCTATGCTTCTCTCATTCTCCCTCAATTCTCTCAAGAACACACATACACACAGATTATATATTATATACATACACATAGTTATATCTATTGATATATATATCAACCAAGAGCGGGAGTAATTTCAAGAACGGAGGAGCATTCTCAACAACGGAATTCAACGGCGGAAATTCTCGGTCTCAAATTCTCTGTATAATTAACCTCTGTGAGTATTATAAACTCACTTACAATGTTTATATATGTATAATTCAGTGTATATATGTGTGTATATGTGTATATATATAGATACACCATTGAAGCTTCAAATTGGAGTTTTGTAAATCTTAACCAAAATGAAATTTATGAATTGGGAATGAAAGATCTTAGTCCTAATAAGCTGTGGTTCGAATCCTACGCAATAATTCATCCGTATCGCGACGTACCGTTGATTTAAAGTTTTGACACCCTCACTTTAATCACGAATAATTAGAGATATAATCCGTATTAGTTAAAATTGATCGCGTATTCTTAATCTACGCGGAAAACTGAAGAGATCCATATATCGCACGACATGTTTGAAAAAGAATCTGAAAATGGGTAAATTTTAGTTTAAAACCAGAAACAGGGGAAAAACGAAGAAGATGACATTCTGCAAGAACTCGCGCGCGCGACCCGCTCGCACGAGGCTCGCTCGCGCGGACCATCCCTCCCCTTCGCTCGCGCGACCTATTCTGCCCCTTCGCGCGCGCGATCCGCTCGCGCGATTTGTTCTCCCCTTCGCTCGCGCGACCTGGCAGTTTGAGCAGTTTTTGTATTTTATTATTAGGGACTGTTTGGAAAAGATTTTGAAAGTTTTTAAAGAACTGTTTGGCAAATATATTGTTTTAAAGGTCTATGTTTTAAGAAATGTACGAACAAGAACAACTTAGGGCGAAATTTATGCTCGTACGATTATCCGGCTTTGTGATTAATTAATGGTGTTATTTATGAAACATTGACATACATAATAGGGTTGAGGTTGGGTCAACATGCATGTGTGTGAGAAAGCGTGATCAGAGTAAAGCGTAGCGGTCTAGTGTGCGACCTCAATATCGATCGGATAGTATTCCTGGTATTGGAGGCGGCAGTGTTGTGTACGGCTTAGATATCGATCGGATATTATTCCTGGTATCTAGGGCGCTCGTTTTGGATATCGATCGGATATTATTCCTGGTATCCGAAGCGATGGTATTGTGTACGACTTAGATATCGATCGGATATTATTCCTGGTATCTAGGACGCTCGTTTTGGATATCGATCGGATATTATTCCTGGTATCTGAGGCAATAGCGTGGTGTGCAGCCTCAATATCGATCGGATATTATTCCTGGTATTGGAGGCGATAGTGTTGTGTTCGACTTAGATATCGATCGGATATTATTCCTGGTATCTGAGGTGATGGTTTGGTTGAGTCGGTCTTGTTGAGAGAAAAGAGTCAGAAAGATGAGATGTTACATTGTTCATACACGGTCGCATAGTTATTGCTTACTTTATTCCCCCATGGCTTATGTTGGAATTGGAACCTTGAATTTATTGCTTTTAAAAGTTAAATTGCACCGTTGTTTATATGCTTATATATACATTGCGAGCACTTGTTTATTTTGATCACCAGCTTTCATAAGCTGACGGCGTTGATGCGTCCTGGACTATATGTCCAGATTTTCAGGGTCAGGAGCAGCCAGGGTATTTTGACTATGCTACTTAGAGTCAGGAGACTTTCCAGGAGGCTGCTCTATTTTTTCTATGTCTTTTAAATTTGGGTTTGTAATAAACTAGCTTTAGACTTTTGAATAAGGCGTTTTGTGCCTAAGTTTATGACTGATGTAATAGTTAGTGAGTTTTAATTGTGGAGGTTATGTTTTGTTAAGTATCCTTTTCTTTAGAAATGTTGTTAAGTTATTTGTTGCAGGGACAATTGGTCATACTCACTTGTCACGACCTACGAGTCCATAAAGGAAATTAAATGCTTTCCTGAATTATGCTACGTCGGGGCGTGACAGGCTTTTTGGTATCAGAGCCAGGTTTTGGCTCGACCAATTGTCCAAAGACACATAGGATCTCCCATTAAGATAGAATTAAGATAAGATAGTTCGACTTCATTCCGTGTTTAGGTCGCTTTCTATCGTCGAGAACTTTCTTTCTTATCTGGAGTTTGACCGTATTCTTGTTGATCAATGGATAGGTACCTTTCTCTTGAGATATGGCTGGAAGAAATCTCAGGAATCGTCCTGCTATTGAAGATGCACCCCCGGTAATAGATCCAACCGGAATGTTCGAGGCTTTTGTAAGAAGATTGGAGAGGGTTAGTGATCAGAATGCGAGGAACAATAATCAGAATGGGAATCACAACGGGAATGGGAGGCAAGCCCACCAGACTGGAGACAAGCTTCTCAAGGAGTTTCGCGCCCTGCGACCTGAGTATTTTGCAGGGACTGATGAACCCTGGCAAGCGGAACAGTGGCTACGCCAGATAGAGCGTATCTTTGAGACCATAGAGTGCACTGATCTGGAGAAGAAGCGTCTGGCTATCTTTCAGCTGTCTTATGCAGCGGCTGATTGGTGGGATGCAGAAAAGGCGACCATAGGGGAAGAAGCTGCAAGGAGAATGTCGTGGGTGGTGTTTAAAGAAAGATTTCTCGAAAAGTATTTTCCTGAAGAAGAGAAGGACAAGAGAGAGAAAGAGTTTATGGAGTTGACTCAAGGGAATCTGATTGTCCGAGAGTACACTACTCGATTTGAGCG
The DNA here is from genome assembly GCA_033977485.1 of Hydrangea macrophylla. Taxonomy (NCBI): domain Eukaryota; kingdom Viridiplantae; phylum Streptophyta; class Magnoliopsida; order Cornales; family Hydrangeaceae; genus Hydrangea; species Hydrangea macrophylla. The sequence continues at coordinate 11,125,461 of CM066990.1, read as the reverse complement.
TCTGTCTCGCTTTGCTCCACATATGGTGGACACACCCCAGAAGAAAATCAAGAAGTATCACCGGGGCCTCAACTTGTCTCTCCGACATCTGACTATGGGGCATCTGAGCCAGTCATTTGAAGCTCTGGTGAGATTGGCTACGGGGTTGGAGAATGATGGGTGTCAGAATTCGAAGCCGTTTGGAAATCGACCTCGGCAGAAGGGTTATTCCGGACAGAAACCTGGGTACCCTCAAGGACAGAAAAGGACCTGGGATGGAGGGAAGAAACCTCAACAGACACAAGCAGTACAGCAATATTCTCCTCGAGCAACAGGAGGGAACAACAACAACTGCTTCAATTGTGGTAATCCCGGTCACCGAGCTAAAGATTGCAGACAGACTAGGCGTGCTGATCGTCCGGGAATTGTGTGCTATAATTGTGGCATGCCAAGTCACATAAGTCCGGAATGCAAGGCTCCTAGGAGAGGTAATTACGGTCAGCAAGGACAGGTTCGCCTGAATGCTGTTATTCCCGAGGCTGCTGGTTATGAAGAAACAGGGTATGAAGGAGGTGCTTATGAGGAGGGACTGCCTGAGCAACGAGCAGTGGAAGGTACTCTAACCTTGTTTCACTCTCATGTTAAAGTTTTATTTGACACGGGTGCTACACATTCTTTTATATCTGTTAAGATCGTTCAGAAGTTGGGTATAGTACCGCAACGTTTAGAGGAAGCTTTGAGTGCTGTCTCACCCTTAGGGACCACAGTTAAGTTATTACATGTGTGTAAGGATTGTCCTCTACGGTTAGGAGACCGCGAACTTTTGGCAAGATTGGTGGTTCTGTCGATGAAGGAGTTCGATATAATCCTGGGAATGGATTGGCTCGAGAAGAATGATGCGAAGTTGGATTGTGCAAGGAAGAGGATCACATTTGCGGACAAGGGGAATCAACTCTTCGATTTCCAATGTAACCCTTCGGGTGATATGTTCCTCACTAGATGCCTAGCAAACATTGATGTTGTCAGTGCAGAGGTGACAGTATCATCAATACCGGTAATCAAAGAGTTCGAGGAAGTATTGATGAGAACATGGCAGCTAGCACAAGGTGGAATGCGGATCCGAACCACGTACCAATTGGTCCGGTTACAAGGGCGCGAGCAAAGCGGTTCAAGGACAATCTCAATGGGCTGGTTCAACAAATTTGGGTTGAAACTAATCTGAGTGGCCCAAAGGAGGATACTAGTGATCCACAAGGCTGGGTGTCCATGATTCAAGCTCTAGAATAAATTATAGGCTTGCATGCCAACTTAGGGATTTTTTATATTCATTAGTTTCCTTTTATTTTAGTTTTGGGGTGAATTATATTGGACCATAATATTTCGTAGGCTTAAAAGGGCCCAACTTTAAGCCTCAGCTATTTAAACAGTTTTAGGGTTTGTAATATTCAGTTTTGATCATTAATAATATTGTGAGAGTTTTCTCTTTGGTTCTTTGAAGAACTATTCGAACTTATCAGATTTACTCTGTGGCGTTCATACCTGGACTTATCAATCGAGTTTTCTATCCTTGATTGTGGCGTCTTCGTCCTTTATACCAAGGTTCGCATCTGTTATAGGTGTTGGGTCGCGGTTTCCATTGAATCTGACAGTAGAACGGTCCGAGACATTAATCGTGTTACGGGTTTCGTCACATTATTGGCGGGGTTCGTATCAGTTGGTATCAGAGCACAGTTCTAGTCTCAGGTTTATCATATCTTTTTCGTTTCTGTTCTTATTCGTTTTTGTTTCTGTTCGTTTTCTTATTCGTTCTCGTTTCTGAACCGTATAAAAAAAAAAAAGGGGTGTTCGATTACGATCTGGAATTTCGTGTTTAGGGTTTGCGAATCTGATCTGTGATTTGCTCTTGTTACTTCGTGTTTGTTCATTCTCGTGATCGTTGTTATTGTGGTTTTTTTTCCTTCTCGAGAATTAGGGTTTCTGAATCAGATACGTGAACTGTGAAGTCTGCCTAATTATTCAAAAAAAAAAAAAGAGAAGAAAAGAAAAGAGATCGGTAAGCCGCCAAAAAAAAAAATACAAAAACTCGGCTTAAAATTTTATTTTTGTTTTGTGATATTTGGGGTCTAAGGAGTCCGAATCTGACCTTACTCCATAGTGCGAAAAAAAATTTCCGAAAATTCCATTTTTTTTTATGCTTTTGGAAACCTAGCCATCCGCGTTCGTTTTTAGTCGTGCTTTCAGCTTCCAAATTTGATTGGTCTAGTTTGGGTATGGATTGTTACTGAGAAATTCTAGTCATTGTTTGAGCAGTTTCATAAGAACCGAGTGAGAATTACTACGAGTGGAAAAAGGCAAGAGTGGTGAGCACATAAGAGGGTAAAAGCCAAATTTATTTTCAGTTTAAACACGAGTGAACTTGAGTGATACATCCTAGTTGAGTGAAACACGTGAGCGAGAGTTGTGAGGTCCTGTATATTTTTTTTATCTAATCTTTGTTTTGCAGCGAAATATGGCCCATAAAGACGAAATTAATGCCGGGGAGGTTTCGGGAGAGACTGATCAGAAACTACTATTGGAGGCATTAATGGGTGAAATGAGGAGGGTATTGAGGACAGAGATGGAACAAGTTCATGAACGGTTAGATAGAGTAGAGAATGCACGGGTGGAGCAGCCACAAAACAATGCTCCTCATGGACGTAGAAGAGAGAGAGTTCAACCGAGGGGAGTGAGAGTTGAAGAAGAGGAGTATTTTTGGGGAGACTTTGAAGAAGAAAATGATCAGGAGTCAATAGATAATCATAGGAGATATGGTGGTCGGGGTAGAGAAGTTAGGTTTAGAGAAGCTAGGAACCGGGAAGATAATAATTTGGGTAGTATTAAGATGAAGATTCCTTCGTTTCAAGGGAAGAATGATCCGGAAGCCTATCTAGAATGGGAGAAGAAGGTAGAATTAGTATTTGATTGCCACCATTACTCTGAGGCTAAGAAGGTAAAACTTGCTGCCATTGAATTTTCTGATTATGCTATCATTTGGTGGGATCAATTGGTGTTGAATAGGAGAAGAAATAGGGAGCGTTCAATAGAGACATGGGAGGATATGAAAACTGTGATGAGGAAGCGGTTCGTTCCAAGCTATTATTACCGAGAGTTATACAACAAGTTGTAAAGTTTGAGGCAATGTAATAGGAGTGTGGAAGAATATTATAAGGAGATGGAAGTTGCTATGATTCGAGCGAATGTAGAGGAAGATCGAGAGGCTACAATGGCTAGATTCTTAGTTGGGTTGAATCGGGAAATTGCCAATGCAGTGGAATTGCAACACTATGTTGAGTTGGAGGATATGGTACACATGGCTATTAAAATTGAGAATCAACTCAAGAGGAGGGGCAGCAGCACACGTCCAAGCCAAAATCCAAGCCAAAATTCCAATACATCCGCTTGGAAATCAAATAATTGGAAAAGAGATGAGAAGCAGCCTTTGATGAAGCCAAAAACTGAGCAAAAACAAGAGGTGACCAGCCATGGAAATCAAGGTAAATCCAATTCGTCTACTTCTCGGAACCGCGATATTAAGTGTTTTAAGTGCCAAGGTAGGGGACACATAGCTAGCCAATGTCCGAACAAGAGAGTTATGGTGTTACGAGATAATGGTGAGATTGAAACCGAAGATGAAGATGACAACGAATCTGTGCCACCATTAGAGGATGCCGATGATGAAGAGTACGCTGCCCAAGGGGATTTGTTAGTGGCAAGGAGAGCTCTAAATATGCAGGTTAAGAAAGATGATGAGGCACAACGGGAGAACATCTTTCATACGAGATGTCATGTCAAAGATAAGGTGTGTAGTGTGATCATAGATGGGGGAAGTTGCACTAACGTTGCTAGCACAACTTTGGTGGAGAAATTAGGGCTGCCAACAATCAAGCATCCACGACCTTATAAATTGCAATGGCTCAATGATAGTGGTGAAGTAAGGGTAACTAAACAGGTGTTAGTTTCTTTTCGTATTGGGAAATATGAAGATGAAGTTTTGAGTGATGTGGTTCCGATGCAAGCTGGACACTTGTTGTTAGGGAGGCTATGGCAATTTGATCGACGTGTTAAGCATGATGGTTTCACAAATAAATACTCGTTCGTGCTTAATCAAAGGACAATCACCTTAGTGCCTTTGACACCGAGGCAAGTTTATGAAGATCAAGTGAGGTTGCAAAGGGAGAGTGATCAAAAGAAAAGGAGTGAGAAAAATGAGAGAGAAAAAGAAAAGAAAAATGCAGCCATTGAGGGAAAATTAGAGGGAAACCAAAAAAAGAATTTTTATGCAAAAGCGAGTGAGATCAAACGAGCGTTGTTTTCAAATCAGCCTATGATTGTACTTTTGTACAAAGAGGCATTTTTAAACACTAACCAAATTGACTCATCTTTGCCTAGTTCTGTTGTTTCTCTTTTGCAGGAGTTTGGTGATATCTTTCCCGAGGAGGTTCCACATGGTTTACCCCCTATTCGAGGGATTGAACATCAAATTGATTTCGTGCCCGGTGCTACCATTCCAAACCGACCAGCCTATAGAAGCAATCCTGAGGAGATAAAGGAGCTACAAAAGCAGGTTAGTGAGTTGATGGAAAAGGGGTACGTAAGAGAAAGTATGAGTCCATGCGCCGTTCCGGTGATTTTGGTTCCTAAGAAGGATGGGACGTGGAGAATGTGCGTTGATTGCCGAGCCGTCAACAACATAACGGTAAAGTATCGACACCCTATTCCTCGCTTAGATGATATGTTAGATGAGTTGCATGGTTCTTGTATATTTTCTAAGATTGATTTGAAAGGTGGGTATCATCAAATTAGAATGAAAGAAGGTGATGAATGGAAAACTGCATTTAAAACAAAATATGGTTTGTATGAATGGTTAGTTATGCCTTTTGGATTAACTAATGCTCCTAGTACTTTTATGAGATTGATGAACCATGTTTTGCGTGCTTTCATTGGAAAATTTGTAGTTGTTTATTTTGATGATATCCTGATTTATAGCAAAAACTTGGAAGAGCATTTGAAGCATTTAAAACTTGTGTTAGATGTGCTTAGAAATGAAAAGTTGTTTGCTAACCTAAAGAAGTGCACTTTTTGCACCGATAAGCTTGTGTTTCTTGGTTTTGTTGTGTGTGCACAAGGAATACAGGTTGATGAAGAAAAGATTCGTGCTATCCAAGAATGGCCAAGCCCATCTAGTGTAAGTAATGTGCGAAGTTTTCATGGACTTGCTAGTTTTTACAGGAGGTTCGTGAAAGACTTCAGTAATATAACTGCACCGATAACCGAAGTCATCAAGAAAAATGTTGGGTTCAAATGGGGGGAAGAGCAAGAGAAGGCATTTCAATTACTCAAGGAGAAGTTAACTCATGCACCTTTACTTGCTTTACCTAACTTTACAAAAACTTTTGAAATTGAATGTGATGCTTCAGGTTTAGGTATTGGCGTCGTGCTTATGCAAGAAGGAAGACCGATTGCATACTTTAGTGAAAAGTTAAGTGGGGCTGCCTTAAACTATCCCACGTATGACAAAGAGATGTATGCATTGGTTCGAGCTTTGGAGACATGGCAGCATTACTTGTGGCCTAAAGAGTTCGTGATTCACACCGATCATGAGTCTTTAAAGCACCTTAAAGTCCAACACAAGCTGAACAAGAGGCATGCACGATGGGTTGAATTCATTGAGACGTTTCCATACGTCATTCGATATAAACAAGGTAAGGAGAACATCGTTGCCGATGCACTTTCTCGAAGGTACATTCTAATCTCTACTCTTGATGCTAAGATTCTTGGTTTTGAGCATATTAAGGAATTGTATCCTTTAGATCTCGATTTTAGTGAAGAATTTGAATCTTGTGAAAAAATAGCCCATAATAAATTCTATAGGCATGAGGGGTTTTTATTTCGAGAAAATAAATTGTGCATTCCAACTTGTTCAGTGAGAGAGTTGCTTGTGCGAGAGTCACATGGAGGAGGGTTAATGGGACATTTTGGGGTAGTAAAAACATTAGCCGTTTTACAAGAACACTTCTATTGGCCACGCATGAAACAAGATGTTGAGAGAATTCGTGGTAGATGTGTCACATGTCGGCGAGCGAAATCTAGAGTACAACCCCATGGCTTATACACACCTCTTCCAATTCCTAGTGAACCATGGATTGATATTTCAATGGATTTTGTGTTAGGTTTACCTAGGACTAAACACGGTCGAGACTCAATTTTTGTGGTTGTGGATAGATTTTCCAAGATGGCACATTTTATTCCATGTCACAAAACTGATGATGCTTCACATGTTGCTAATTTGTTCTTTAAGGAGATTGTGAGATTACATGGTATGCCTAGAACCATTGTTTCGGATAGAGATGCTAAATTCTTGAGTTACTTTTGGAAGACCTTGTGGTGTAAGTTGGGGACTAAGTTATTATTTTCTACTACTTGTCATCCACAAACTGATGGTCAAACTGAAGTAGTAAATAGGACTTTATCTACTTTGTTAAGGGCTATTATTAAAAAGAACATCAAAACATGGGAAGAATGTTTACCACATGTTGAGTTTGCTTATAATCGTACTATCCATTCTGCTACTAAATTTTCACCCTTTGAAATTGTGTATGGTTTTAATCCTTTAACTCCTTTGGATTTATCTCCTTTACCTGTGACTGAGCGTGTTAATTTAGATGGGAAAAAGAAAGCAGATTTTGTTAAGCAGATTCATGAGAAAGCAAGGCTCAATATTGAGCGAAGAACGGAGCAATATGCAACGCAAGCTAACAAAGGGCGACGCAATATCATCTTTGAACCCGGAGATTGGGTTTGGGTACACATGCGAAAAGAAAGATTTCCAGCACAAAGGCGTTCTAAATTGCTTCCCCGAGGCGATGGTCCTTTTCAAGTTCTTGAGCGCATCAATGACAATGCCTACAAGCTAGAGTTGCCTGGTGAGTATAATGTTAGTACTACTTTTAATGTTGCTGATTTATCTCCTTTTGATGTAGGTGATGATTTGAGGACAAATCCTTTTCAAGAGGAGGGGAATGATGAGAACATGGCGGCTAGCACAAGGTGGAATGCAGATCCGAACCACGTACCAATTGGTCCGGTTACAAGGGCGCGAGCAAAGCGGTTCAAGGACAATCTCAATGGGTTGGTTCAACAAATTTGGGTTGAAACTAATCTGAGTGGCCCAAAGGAGGATACTAGTGATCCACAAGGCTGGGTGTCCATGATTCAAGCTCTAGAATAAATTATAGGCTTGCATGCCAACTTAGGGATTTTTTATATTCATTAGTTTCCTTTTATTTTAGTTTTGGGGTGAATTATATTGGACCATAATATTTCGTAGGCTTAAAAGGGCCCAACTTTAAGCCTCAGCTATTTAAACAGTTTTAGGGTTTGTAATATTCAGTTTTGATCATTAATAATATTGTGAGAGTTTTCTCTTTGGTTCTTTGAAGAACAATTCGAACTTATCAGATTTACTCTGTGGCGTTCATACTTGGACTTATCAATCGAGTTTTCCATCCTTGATTGTGGCGTCTTCGTCCTTTATACCAAGGTTCGCATCTGTTATAGGTGTTGGGTCGCGGTTTCCATTGAATCTGACAGTAGAACGGTCCGAGACATTAATCGTGTTACGGGTTTCGTCACATTATTGGCGGGGTTCGTATCAAGTATTCCGAGATATTTCAGGATTACCGCCGGAAAGGGACATAGAATTCTGTGTGGATTGGTGCCAGGTACTCGACCTATAACCAAGGTTCCCTACATGATGGCCCCTACAGAGTTGTTGGAGCTGAAGGAACAAGTTCAAGAACTTGAGAAGTTGGGTTTTGTTCGTCCAAGTACTTCACCCTGGGGAGCACCAGTATTGTTTGTGAAGAAGAAGGATGGGACAATGCGGTTGTGTATTGACTACCGAGAACTGAATAAGGTTACTATCAAGAATAAGTATCCTTTACCTCGGATAGACGATCTGTTTGATCAGTTGCAAGGAGCCACGACCTTTTCTAAGATTGATCTACGGTCAGGGTATCACCAGTTGAGGGTGCGGAAGGAAGACATACCTAAGACTGCTTTCAGGACGAGATACGGACACTATGAGTTCTTAGTGATGTCGTTTGGGATGACGAATGCTCCGGCTGTGTTTATGGACTTGATGAACAGAGTATTCAAGCCCTACTTGGATCAATTCGTTATTGTCTTTATTGATGATATTTTGATCTATTCCAAGTCAGAGGAAGAGCATGAACAACACCTGAGGATCGCGTTGCAGACTCTCAAGGATCACCGCCTGTATGCTAAATTCAGCAAGTGTGAATTCTGGCTTCAGGAAGTTAAGTTTCTCGGGCATGTGATCTCTCAACAAGGAATCGCGGTTGACTCATCAAAGACCGATGCAGTGGCGAATTGGACTCGGCCGACCAATGCTACAGAAGTCAGAAGTTTTCTGGGACTAGCTGGTTACTATCGGAGATTTGTAGAGGGTTTCTCCAAGATAGCAGCCCCGTTAACTGGTTTGACTAAGAAAGATTTGAAGTTTGAATGGACTGATAAGCATGAACGCGCTTTTCTGGAATTGAAAGAGAGATTGACAACAGCGCCAGTACTTGCGATACCAAGGGATGGTGAGAAGTTCACTATTTTTAGTGACGCCTCGTATCAAGGATTGGGATGTGTCCTTATGCAAGACGGAAAGGTTATCGCCTATGGTTCGCGACAGTTGAAGCCGAATGAATTGAATTACCCAACTCATGATTTGGAACTGGCAGCAGTAGTGTTTGCGCTCAAGACCTGGAGGCACTACCTCTACGGGGAGAAGTTTGATTTGTTCTCGGACCACAAGAGCCTTAAGTATTTGTTTACTCAGAAGGAGTTGAACATGAGGCAACGTAGGTGGATGGAGCTGATTAAGGATTACGACTTTACAATAGAGTACCACCCCGGTAAGGCTAACGTAGTCGCTGACGCCCTAAGCCGGAAGCCTCGAGGAATGATTGCTTCATTGATGTTGAGGGAATGGAAAGCTTTAGAGACAATCGCAGAATTTGATATGCAGATTTCTGAAGGAAGTGACGGACATCACTTTGGATGCCTCGTAGTACAACCAACACTTGTGAGTCGAATCATCGAAGCCTAGGGGGAAGATGAAAAATTTCAAGCATGGTTCGCCAAGATGTCAGAAAAGGACCCTATAGAATGGAAGGTTGGGACCGATGGAGGATACCGATGTCGAGACAGATTGTGTGTGCCAGATTTCAGAGATTTGAGAAAAGATATTCTCGAAGAAGCACATAAATCGAGACTGACAGTACACCCAGGAGGAACAAAGATGTATAAGGATTTGAAGAGAAACTTCTGGTGGGAAGGGATGAAGCGAGAAGTAGCCGAGTTTGTGTCTAAATGTTTGACTTGTCAACAAGTGAAGGCCGAACATCAGAGGCCCTCGGGATTGTTGCAACCCTTACCTGTTCCAGGATGGAAGTGGGAGCACATAACTATGGATTTTGTGGTTGGATTACCCCGGTCACAACAGAATCATGACGCGATTTGGGTAATTGTGGATCGTTTGACGAAGTCTGCACACTTTATCGCGTACAATATGACTTACCCAGTAGAAAGGATGAGTCGAATGTACCTACAGCAAGTGGTGCGACTGCACGGTGCGCCTGTGTCGATTGTATCAGACCGCGATGCACGTTTTACCTCGGGATTTTGGGAAAGTCTGCAGAAGGCTATGGGAACTTCGCTCAAGATGAGTACTGCATTCCATCCTCAGACCGATGGACAGACCGAGCGTGTTAATCAGATTATGGAAGATATGCTCAGAGCTTGTGCAATCGACTTTGAAGAGTCTTGGGAGACGCACTTACCTTTGGTTGAATTTGCGTATAACAACAGTTATCACTCAAGTATTGGAATGGCGCCGTTCGAAGCTTTGTACGGACGGCCATGTCGATCTCCATTGTGTTGGGCTGAAGTGGGAGACACAGAACTTTTGGGACCAGATTTGGTGAGAGAGACCAATGAGAAGATTTCACTGGTCAAGGAAAGGATGACAACTGCACAGAGTAGGCATAAGAGTTATGCGGATCGACGTCGAAAGGACTTGGAGTTCAGTATCGGTGATCACGTACTCCTAAAGGTTTCACCTGTTCGGGGAGTAGTGCGTTTTGGTCAGAAGAAAGGGAAGCTGGCACCTCGTTTCATCGGACCGTTCGAGATTTTGGAGCGTGTTGGGAAAGTGGCTTATCGACTCGCGTTGCCACCAAAGATGTCTGGTGTTCATAATGTATTCCATGTCAGTATGTTAAGGAAATACATACGGGATCCTTCACATGTGGTAAATTTTGATGATATTGAGACAAGTCAGAATGTTGTTTACAAGGATAGACCTGTGAGGATTCTTGACCAGAGTATCAAGAGGCTGAGAAGAAGAGACGTTCCTTTGGTTAAGGTTCAGTGGAGGCATCATGACGAAGGAGAGGCGTCGTGGGAGTTAGAGTCAGACATGAGGACTAGATACCCCGAGTTGTTTCAGGATTAGTTAGCTCAGATTTCGGGGCAAAATCCCTGTTAAGGTGGGTAGAGTGTAACACCCTGTATTTTCTTTTTCATTAAAAAATAAATATTGCATTTCATTTCCATGAGCATTTGATTTTATTTCTGTTTATAATAATATTTTGGGGGTCAAACTGTAATTTCCAAACTACTTTCTATGGTTTCAAAAGCAATATCTATATTTTGTATAAACCGGGAATTTATTCCTACGCTAATATTATTTTCCTGTATTTTCTTTCAACCTTAAAATACCAGTTTTGGTTTGAAGTCTGCGTTATACCGCGTTTTGGGTGTGGGAGCACGTGAGCTCAACCACACCGGGCGAAATCTATTGATTTCTTGGAGCCCAAATTTCTCAGTTTATATATATACGTTAGATTTCTCTCTCTCAATGACAGTGTCTCTCATTCTCTCCCACACAACTCTATGCTTCTCTCATTCTCCCTCAATTCTCTCAAGAACACACATACACACAGATTATATATTATATACATACACATAGTTATATCTATTGATATATATATATCAACCAAGAGCGGGAGTAATTTCAAGAACGGAGGAGCATTCTCAACAACGGAATTCAACGGCGGAAATTCTCGGTCTCAAATTCTCTGTATAATTAACCTCTGTGAGTATTATAAACTCACTTACAATGTTTATATATGTATAATTCAGTGTATATATGTGTGTATATGTGTATATATATAGATACACCATTGAAGCTTCAAATTGGAGTTTTGTAAATCTTAACCAAAATGAAATTTATGAATTGGGAATGAAAGATCTTAGTCCTAATAAGCTGTGGTTCGAATCCTACGCAATAATTCATCCGTATCGCGACGTACCGTTGATTTAAAGTTTTGACACCCTCACTTTAATCACGAATAATTAGAGATATAATCCGTATTAGTTAAAATTGATCGCGTATTCTTAATCTACGCGGAAAACTGAAGAGATCCATATATCGCACGACATGTTTGAAAAAGAATCTGAAAATGGGTAAATTTTAGTTTAAAACCAGAAACAGGGGAAAAACGAAGAAGATGACATTCTGCAAGAACTCGCGCGCGCGACCCGCTCGCGCGAGGCTCGCTCGCGCGGCCCGCTCGCGCGGACCATCCCTCCCCTTCGCTCGCGCGACCTATTCTGCCCCTTCACGCGCGCGATCCGCTCGCGCGATTTGTTCTCCCCTTCGCTCGCGCGACCTGGCAGTTTGAGCAGTTTTTGTATTTTATTATTAGGGACTGTTTGGAAAAGATTTTGAAAGTTTTTAAAGAACTGTTTGGCAAATATATTGTTTTAAAGGTCTATGTTTTAAGAAATGTACGAACAAGAACAACTTAGGCCGAAATTTATGCTCGTACGATTATCCGGCTTTGTGATTAATTAATGGTGTTATTTATGAAACATTGACATACATAATAGGGTTGAGGTTGGGTCAACATGCATGTGTGTGAGAAAACGTGATCAGAGTAAAGCGTAGCGGTCTAGTGTGCGACCTCAATATCGATCGGATAGTATTCCTGGTATTGGAGGCGGCAGTGTTGTGTACGGCTTAGATATCGATCGGATATTATTCCTGGTATCTAGGGCGCTCGTTTTGGATATCGATCGGATATTATTCCTGGTATCCGAAGCGATGGTATTGTGTACGACTTAGATATCGATCGGATATTATTCCTGGTATCTAGGGCGCTCGTTTCGGATATCGATCGGATATTATTCCTGGTATCCGAAGCGATGGTTGGTCGTGATTGACCCAGATATCGATCGGATATTATTCCTGGTATCTGAGGCAATAGCGTGGTGTGCAGCCTCAATATCGATCGGATATTATTCCTGGTATTGGAGGCGATAGTGTTGTGTTCGACTTAGATATCGATCGGATATTATTCCTGGTATCTGAGGTGATGGTTTGGTTGAGTCGGTCTTGTTGAGAGAAAAGAGTCAGAAAGATGAGATGTTACATTGTTCATACACGGTCGCATAGTTATTGCTTACTTTATTCCCCCATGGCTTATGTTGGAATTGGAACCTTGAATTTATTGCTTTTAAAAGTTAAATTGCACCGTTGTTTATATGCTTATATATACATTGCGAGCACTTGTTTATTTTGCTCACCAGCTTTCATAAGTTGACGGCGTTGATGCGTCCTGGACTGTATGTCCAGATTTTCAGGGTCAGGAGCACCCAGGGTATTTTGACTATGCTACTTAGAGTCAGGAGACTTTCCAGGAGGCTGCTCTATTTTTCCTATGTCTTTTAAATTTGGGTTTGTAATAAACTAGCTTTAGACTTTTGAATAAGGCGTTTTGTGCCTAAGTTTATGACTGATGTAATAGTTAGTGAGTTTTAATTGTGGAGGTTATGTTTTGTTAAGTATCCTTTGCTTTAGAAATGTTGTTAAGTTATTTGTTGCAGGGACAATTGGTCATACTCACTTGTCACGACCTACGAGTCCATAAAGGAAATTAAATGCTTTCCTGAATTATGCTACGTCGGGGCGTGACACGTGACACAAGAATTCGCATAAGGACTTGTTGTTTGTGGTTCATTGATGCAATTTTTGGCAACCTTACTTAATTGAATATTACTGTCATGCTTTGTTAGCGATGCCGCCACGTGTTAGGGGGCGCACAAGAGGCCGTGTTGGAGGCCATGCTAGAGTCTGTGGCGAGGCTAGAGGCTGAGGGACAGAGGCATCCTCTTCCGCTTCTACCTCAGGAGAAGTTCCTGATGGAGCTTATTTCTTTCAGCAGATGGTCGAGGCCATGTGGGGATTCGCCCAAATTGCTCAAGCGGTAGGGAATGAAGTTCCACCACCACCCGTGGCACTTGTAACACCTGAGGTGGCACTCGTAGTACATGTTGTACCTGTGGTCCCTATTGTACTAGAAGAACCGAGAGCTCAATCGACTATGAGAGAGTTTGGGAGGCAAAATCCTCCTACTTTCTCGGGGGATCCTGATCCAGTTCAAGCCAAATTATCGTTGAAGAGGATTGTCCGTATCTTCGAGCACATCGGAGATTTATTAGTTGCCGATTATGAGGCACGCTTTGGAGACTTAGCCCGTTTTGCACTGGAAATCACCGTCAATGATACTACCAAGGCAAGGACCTTCGAACAAGGACTTCGGGCAGGTCTTCGCACCAAAGTGACTAGATTTGAACTTCTGACCTATAGCCAGGCAGTACATAAGGCACTAATATTTGAAGAGGAGTATCTTAGTTCCAAGAAGATTAAGGAGTTACGTACTCCTGTGAATGGTTTCCAACCGGGCTCATCTAGTGTGCACCACTCTAAGAAGCAAAAGCAAGAGCTAGGTCATCATCAGCCCTCATTTTCCTCTTGGTACTCTCCTTGGGTTTCCCAAACCCCTTAGTTTTAGACTCGATATTCTCAGTCCCGAGGCTCTAAGCATTCTGCCTTATCCCGCGGTAGGGGTAATACGAGTGACAGGGCTTGCTTTAATTGTGGCGATCCTAGCCATGTGATTCAAAACTCTCCTTTTGTTTTAGTTGTACCACCGGCGGTTGGGCCTCCTTAGTTCAACCTCCTTTTTCTGGACCACCGCAGTAGGGTTATAGACCTCCTTTCTTACCACCACCTCCACTTTCTTCTACTCAAAGCTTTAGGCCCAATGTTCCTAGGGGCCAACACCACCATCAGGGTAATCATGGGGGAGAACACAAACTCCAAGGCCTCCTCCCAACCTGTTTAATCTTACTACTACTCCTATGGACATCCTCGAGCCCTCTATCATTAGTGGTACTTTTCTTGTGTTCAGTTCTTATTGATGCTGGAGCATCTTATTCATTCATTTGCATTTCCATCGACATTAGGTTTAGAAATGAGCCATTTGCGTTCTACGCTTTTAGTGGACACTCCCGTTGGAGGTTTGGTTCCTTTGGATTGAGTGTGTCGCAATTGCAAGCTTGTGATAGCTGATTGGAGCCTTATTGTTGATCTTGTTGTTATTAATATGTCCAGCTTTGATATTATCATGGGCATGGACTGGCTATGCGTCTATCAAGCCATTATTGACTGCTTCAGGAGGAGAGTCACTTTTCTTACCCCGTTGGAGGATTCTTACCGCTTTGTGTGCTATCGCTTTGATGTTCCAACTTCTTCCTTGCATAGTTTGTGTGAAAGGAGTCATTATGATTGCTTGGCTAGTTTGGTGTTTGATGAGATTGAGGTTACTCGGAAAGTGTCCCCTCCCATTATTTCAGAGTACTCAGATGTTTTCCTAGAGGACTTACCCGGTTTGTCACCTATTCGTGAGATTGAGTTCACGATAGACCTCGCTCCAAGCACGTTGCTTATCTCTATTCCGCCCTATCGTATGGCACCCATGGAATCATGATAGACCTCGCTCAAAGCACGTTGCCTATTCGTGAGATTGAGTTAATGATAGACCTCACTCCAAGCACGTTGCTTATCTCTATTCCGCCCTATCGTATAGCACCCATGGAACTAAAAGAGTTGAAGACTCAAGTAGACGACTTGTTGAACAAAGGATTCATTTTCCCTAGTACTTCACCGTTGGGAGCACCCATCCTTTTTGCAAAGAAGAAAGATGGATCACTCCAGTTGTGTATCTGTTGGGATTGTGCCCTCAAACCATTACTTTATGTATGAGACAATGGCATTTTAATATATGGATATCTGTAGACACCCCAATTTTGACCAAACGTCGAATTAAGAAGAGTGTCACCTTCATACCCGATGATGACAAGGACCGAAAGATTCGAAGTGTTCCAAGCTCTTTAGAAAGTTCTCCAAACGATGTAAAATTTTCACAGGAAAAGAAATACCAGGTATTCAGTAGAATTCAGGAGTGAAAACATCACATTTGGCAAAGATCCCCGAAAATAAGTTTTTTTGAAGAAAAAGGAGAAAAGAAAAAGACCTAAAAGGGGAAGTTCAACAGAAACCGGCATACGGCACTTTTGCGGCACTCAATGAGTGCCGTACGGCAGTCACAGAATGCCGGACCGGCACTTATTGAGTGCCACCGACAATTTCTGACTGCCGTTTGCTTTAACAGTCCGTATTTTGTGGTACAATACGTACATGTATGCGGATAAAACAAAAAAAAAAACAGAAAAGCAATTTTGACTAAGACGCGGCAATCAGTATTTTTTAAACGGCTCTCACTGGATGCCGCGCGGCAGTCATTGACTGCCGTTGCGGTTGTTACAGAGTGCCGCAGTGGCATCCACTGACTGCCGCAAATGCTTTTAACTGTCGCCTTCTGCAGCAGTCTGTTTGTTTTCAGGAAGTACGTATTGTACCACCAAATGAGATATTTACACCTGTCTTTTACTCCGAATTCACTGAGAATACTTGGTATTTTTTGTCTATAAAAGAAGGAGGATCTTCCTTGGGAGCACACACAAGAAATAACTACCACTACACTAACACATTTTTGAGAGAGAAGAGCTTGGAAGATCTTCAAAGGAGAGAAGCTTTAAGGATAGTTTGGAGGTGATCCTCTAACCACAAGTTATTTTTCTTCATTCTTTTGAACTTCTAATCTTAAAACTACTTGGTCTTTTGATTAACCTTTTTTAGAAGTTTTATTAGGGAACTTGCAAACTTTAATTGCCTTTTCTTTTAGTTCCTTCTTCTCTTCTTCTTTGTTTATACTTCTCTCTTGAGATTCTTGGAAATCTTCCATACTTCACTTGAATCTCATGAGCTGGATCCCTTGATTCCATGTGAGCTTGTACTCCCCCCCCCCCCCCCCCCCCATGAGAGTCAAGGTTGATCATCCTTTACATAAGAGCAAGTAAATAAATCTAAACCCCCACCATGGTTTGGGATTCTTTAACTTAAGGTTTCATGGAATCCCCTTCCATATTCCTAGAAAACCTATGGGTATAGCTATATTTGTTTGTACTTCTCTCTTGAGATTCTTGAAGGCTCATGAGTATTAGTCATATCTTCATCTCCAATGACCATCAAGTGGTAGGAGAAAGTAGTTTGAGTCTAAGCCCATCTCCATGGTTTAGATTCATTATCTTGAGATTTCATGAAGTCTATTCATACTTCATTTGAAATCTACAAATATAAAGGTCTTTAGCCACCAATGACCATCAAATGGTAGGAGAAAATGGTTTAGTTTAAGTCCAACTTCACGGTTTAATAGTTGGGGTTAACAAATAAAAGTTGAACTTGACAATGAAACAGTGGGTTCATAAACCGGTTTTGATCAAATATTTTTAGTTCGAAATCAGACCGTTGAAACTGAATGAAACCAACGGGAAAGTGTCAATAACACAATGTTTTACCACTATAATTTTTGTTTTAAGGAGATTTCATGTTTAAAGTGGTTTGGTCATGAGTTTTGTAAAGTCACTACAATCTGTCCAGAGTTTCAGAATAGTAACACTCTTTTGAAATAAGTAAATCAGACCCTTAATAAAGTATTTATGACCCAAAATAATTTTTTCTAAGTAGATTAATGTGTTAGAAAGTCACCCTAAAAAAAACAAAGCATTTCTGATCTTTTTGCTATTTTTAGAAAATCGTGCAAGAACTCTGGATAGAAGGTTGTAGAATGCTGAGTGATGTCTGGTTTTTGTCCAATTCCCGGAGATCCAACCGTTAACACTTTGATTTCTTTTTTGGGTTAAAAACTAGACCCACAGAGGCATCTTGTGTCCAAAATTCATCAAGATCAATTCATGGGAACCATGCTTTTTATTTCTTTAAAGTTATGATCTGCCCTCAGTAATTTCCAAAATTCTGCAATAGTTTTCATCAATCTTATGAATAATGGCTTAGATGAAATTTTCATGAGTCAAGGTTCAAACCACATTTCAATAATGATTAGTTAAGCTTGAATTCAAAGTTTAAGTGATCTAAATCATTGAGTATTTCATAATTTATTCTTGTTCATGAACATATTCATCCGTATGGCTTGACACTTGTAATTAGGACTTAGTTGCTTTAGATTTAATTATATTTGATATATTTAAGCTAGAAATTTAGGATTGTTATTTCTAACTTCATATCTTGTATACTATATGAACTAACCCTTTGTTTTGTAGCGCTATTAAGGTGTGATTTCTTGAACCCCTCTTTAGTTTATTTTAATCTCTTGATTTTATCGATTTTTCAACCTCATGCGCGACACATTAGAATTAGGATCTTGCCTTATGTGAATACGTGTGATTAGAGACTCTTTTCTAGGATTTTCTTTCATTCGTATGCATTGCACGTTTAATATTGCAGCTGGATCCCGGGTAAGTTCTCTAGTTCCCTATTTGCATATCATATTGCTTGTTACTTGAATTACGTGGCTTTTGAATGATATTTTGTAAATTGGTAATTTTACACCATTTCGACATGTTTGTGTAATGTATACGTATATCTATGTATTAGTTAAGGGCATGCTTAGATTAGTAATTCAATTAAAAGGATGTTAAGTAGAGGCCTATCACGAGATAGGATGAGAAGGGGTGTTTTAGTCTGATGGGCTCCTTCCCTTCTCATTCCATAATCCCCGGACCTAGTTAATCTTTGGTTTCGCAAAAGATCAGTTTCCTTTTTGAAATGGTTTCTTAGTTTTCCTTAAAAAAATTAAGTGGCGACTCATCTGTTTTGAATTTAAAATTTAAAAGAACTTTAAAAGAAAAGTTGTGGGTAAGAAAATTGCGATATCCACAATATCAGCTTTATATTTCATTATGTATGTTTCTTTCATGAGATGACTGTTAATCCTTAAGTATCATAGTAAGTAATTCATGTGTGTATGTGATACATACAAGTAAGATACGAACTACTATTCTTTGATACTTAGAATTTGTCACAGTTGATGATGAGACTAGATATCTCATCAGGTTTACACTATAGCATGATTAACTACCATTGGATAGAGTGCTTATAGTGCATTGACGGACCATGAGCTTTCCTATTGACACTTAATACTGTCAACAGTCGATAGGAACTCATAACTTGTATAAGGTACATGTTCTTAATCTTGAGACGATTATGAACACAGACTGTGGATGTGGCTGCTTTGACTTACCAATCAGTGAAGTCTATAAAATATCAACACCTGGGTATCTTGGGTATGTCATGTTCATAAGGTTGTGAACATATATTGTCAAGATAGAATCTACCCTTTGATAAAGAGTAAACATTCCCTTGAGAATGTCAACAAGTTGATTACTAAGAACTGCAGTCTTGTTGATAAGAGTTATCAACATGTTTGGTAATTATGAGGGGTTAATAAGACTCAAGGAATGGAAGATATAATCATTATTCAGATTTACAGTAATAGTTTATCCGACTACCTGAATATGATTATGAATGCTGACAATAGAGGGACATTAGTACACCATCCGAATCTAGACTCCACTTCGGGTATGTCCTTTTGCGTTGGAGTGCAGTTATCATTTATAGTAGAGTAAACGTTAACTGATTAGTTGGTTAAATCACTGATCAAAGAGTTTGATCATGGGAATTAACAACTGGTCTGCGACAACAAGAGGATCTTGTCAAGACAAGTTCAATCGATCGAAAGAGTTTCAATCGATTAAAATCAAGACAAGTTTGATCGATCGAAAGTGATTCAATTGATTGAAGGTTCGATCGTTCGAAGCCACTTCCATCGATCGAAGGCTTAAAGTCGGTTTGGAAATGTATAAATAGGGCAGCTACGTACAAAATGGTTTAATCATTGTTTTATCACTCCAGCAACTGCAGAAACTATTTTATGGTTTCCTACACCTTCTTTATCCTCCCTATTAGAGTTCCCACCAAGTCTAGCCTCTCCAGAAGTATTCGTAGGAGACATAGGAGTGAAGATCATGCAGTGGAAGTTGCTGCACCATCTAAGAGTTTGAAGGGGTTCAAGATCGTAAGGTAATACACTTGTCCCCTCTTGTTATACGCATCTATGAAATTGATAAGTAGTACATCTGGGCATACCAAAATGAATTTTTAAACTTTGTTTTTCCGCTGTGCATATAAATAAGTTTTCGAAACCTATTTTCCCTTCAGTATCGACTACCGCAAGCTTAATCGAGCGACTATAAGGAATAAGTATCCGCTACCTAGGATCGACGACTTGTTTGATCAACTTCGTGGATCGACGTGTTTTTCCAAGATTAATTTGAGATCGGGCTACCACCAGTTGAGGATTCAAGAGTAGGACATCTCGAAGACAGCTTTCTGTTCTCAATATGGTCATTTTGAATTTCTTGTGATGCCATTCGGCTTGAAGAATGCTCCCGCGGCTTTTATGGATTTGATGAATCGCATTTTTAGTTCACTTCTTGATCTTTGTCATTGTTTTTATCGACGATATTCTTATTTTCTCACCTTCTCGTGAGAAGCATGAGGAACACCTTCGAATTGTTTTATAAATTCTGAGGGAGCACCAATTGTATGCTAAGTTTTCTAAGTGTGAATTTTGGCTACTCAAGTGAAGTTCATTGGCCATGTTGTGTCAAAAGAAGAAGTATCTGTGGATTCATCAAAGATTGAAGCTGTTATGGATTGGCAATCACCAAAGAATGTCTTTGAAGTCCAAAGTTTCTTGGGACTAGAGGGCTATTATCAATAATTTGTAGAAGACTTTTCACGTCTAACAATACTTATGAGGCTTACTCGAAAAGTGACAAAGTTCTTGTGAAGGGAATCATGTGAAAGGGCTTTTCAACAATTGAAGATTCGATTGACTTCAACACCTATATTAGTTATTCCCAAGCGGGAATTAGACAACACCATTTATTGCGATGCTTCACATGAGGCTTAGGTTGCATTTTGATGCAATGAGGCAAAGTTGTAGCTTATGGTTCACGAAAGTTGAAGCCGCACGAGCAAAATTATCCTACCCACGACTTAGAGCTTGTCGCCGTCATTTTCGCGCTAAAGAGTTGGAGGCACTACTTATATGGCGAAAGATTTGAAGTTATCTCTGACCATAAGAGTCTTAAGTATATTTTCACGCAATGCAACTTGAACTTGAAGCAAAGAAGATGGATGGTGTACTTGGAAGATTACAATAGGGAAGGCCAACGTTGTGGCCGACGCTCTTAGGCTTAGTTTGGCCCCCATTTTAGTGTTTCTCCTTTTTTAATGCACAATTTCATGTTAATTCATATGATAACTAGTTTATGAGATTTACAAAATTTAAACTTAGGGCTTTTTTGGGGAGAGCTTTTAAAAGCTCTAGATTGGAGCTTTTAAAAGCTCAAGGTTGCTTTTTGGTTTCATGATATCTTTTTGAAGAGTAGTGTGTCACTTGTATAAAATTATCAAATAACTTAGTAATAAATTTCATAAGTTCCTTTTAAAAAGCTACATGTGGGCCAAACTAAGCCTTAGTAGGAAACCTCGCAGCACCTTGGCTTGTTTAGCCATTAGAGAATGGAAGATGATGGAGCAACTTGACGATTTTGATGTTCATCTTGCCGAGTCCACCAATCGTACCACTTGGTTCACTTTGGCCGCATATTCGATACTTTTAAATTGTATTTTAGGGATGCTACAATACGACGATTTGGCCGAACAACTTCGATCATGTGTTACTAGTGGTGAAGTGATAGAGGTTGAACCTTCAATTCCGATTGAGGCTTGAGATTTTGAGGTAGACCTTTTGTTCCCTTAGCTTGCCGAGACAACGTCTTAAAGGAATTTCATCACTCTCGTTTAGCGGTGCATCCGGGACGCACAGAGATGTATCAAGACTTATGCCATCATTGGTGGAAGGGTATGAAAAGAGTCATAGCTGAAACAGCATCTAGTTGTTTGACATGTCAACAAGTGAAAGCCGAGCATCGACTACCAACAGGGCTACTTCAACCTTTATCAATTCCAGAGTAGAAGTGGGAGCACATCACAATGGACTTTGTCACAGCACTCCCTAAGATGCTTCGCCAGCATGATGCTATTTGGATCATTGTCGATCGATTGACCAAATCTGCACACTTCTTACCTATCAAGACTACAGATTCAGTTGATATTATGTGCAGGTTATACATTCGGGAGATTATGAGACTCCACGACGCACCGATTACTATAGTTTCTTATCGTGATTCTAAGTTTATTTCTCAGTTCTGGTAGAGTCTTCAAAAGGTCTTGGGTACTCAGCTTATGTTAAGTACAACATTTCACCCTCAGAAAGATGGGCAGTCTGAATGTATGATTTAGACTTTAGAGGATATGCTTCGGGCATGTGTGATGGACTTCAGAGGCAGTTGGGAAGAACATCTACCTTTAGTGGAGTTCACCTACAACAATAGTTATCAAACTAGCATTCAGATGGCACCATTTGAGGCCTTGTATGCTCGACTGTATAGGTCACCCTTATGTTGGAACGAGATTGGAGAATCATCCACTTTGGAACCCGACATCGTCCAAGAGACAGTCAAGAAGATCAAAGTTATAAGGAAGAGATTGATTACCGCTCAAAGTCATCAGAAATCGTATGTCGATCGTCATCTACCCTTATCTTTTAGCGTTGGAGATCATGTGTTCCTCAAGGTCGCCCCTCAACGTGGTTTGCTACACTTTGGGCAAAGCGGGAAGTTATCGTCACGATTTATTGGTCCGTTTGAAATTCTTGATAAGATTGGCGAGGTTTCCTACCGCTTGGCACTCCCACCTTAACTTTCTAGTGTTCATAATGTTTTTCATGTTTCTATGCTTCGTAAGTATAATCGTGACGAGTCACGTGTTTTGAATTAGACCGAGTTAACCATCGACAAAAATGCATCTTATGAAGAGCAAGCTACTCGCACTCTTGAAAGGAAGGAGCATGTCTTGCGAGGCAAGACCATTTCTTTGGTTAAGTTACATTGAAACCACGATGGAGTCGAGGAGTCGACGTGGGAAGACAAGATCGAGGCGAGTCGAAGTATCCTCACCTTTTCTCCGATTGAGGTATGCTTTCCGAATTCCAGGATGGAATTCTCTTTAAGGCGTAGATTGTAATGTTTTGAATTTTTATTAAGGGTATTGTGGTAATTTGATGGTCAATGTATGGACCCAATTTAAACTTGTACATTTTAAATGCCTAATATTTAGTTTTGTAGTATCACTTTGGTATTTGAATTAGCACGTGTGTGTATATGTATGTTGCATATTTTTTTTTTTTTTGTGAGGGAGACAAGGGTGGGACCCACAAGTCACCTCCAACTACCAAAACATCCCAAGGAAGTTCATCTCTCTCTCTCCCCCTCTCATCTGGATATGCTCTCTCTCTCTCTCTCTCTCTCTCTCTCTCTCTCTCTCTCTCTCTTCTTTTGTTTTCTTTTCATTTCACTTATCTATCTCTCTCTATACTACTACACTTTTTCTCTCTATATATATTTGGAAGAACATTAAAACCCCATTGTTTCTAACATCCTAAGCTTCCATTTGGGTTTCAAATATTAATTTTTTAGACTAGGCTATTAGAGGAGAATGCGATCAACTAATCAAGGGCTCTCTATTGGTGTATTTATTTTCCACCTTGGTGTTCTCTAACTCAAGTTATGGACTAGAGGAAGAAGAGGGACTTTCCTAATCTTCTTGTTCATTGAAGTTCTACATCTTTGGTCTTCATATTCCCCCTCTTGAGCTCTCTAACTCTCTTGCATTTCATTCTCAAGGACAAGATAGATTACATTGTCTACATACATATAATTTCCTATCTCTATATTTGATTTGTGATTAATTGCTAGGAATAGATGATATGTGGAATAACTATGACTTTTGAAGGAAAAAGTGGTTTAAAGTTAGAGTTTAAACGCGCAGCGGAAATAGGTTAAGTTATAAAACTTTTGGTATTCCAGGATCTACTACTTGTCAATTCCATAGATGCGTACAAGGGGTGCAAGAATTATACCTTAGTGTCTTGAACCCAATTCTGAAACTTCAACTTCCAGCAGCCTCCACTAGATGATCTTCACCCTTATGACTCCTGCGGATGCCTGCCGGAAAGACTAGGGTTGGTGGGAACCCTAATAGAGATGATAGGAAGGTTTTGGGAAGACTATGATAGTTTCTGCAGCTTCTGCGTATAAAAACGACGATCACTTACTACCAGAACGCAGCTGCCCTATTTATAGATTTCCAGAACCGACCTAGACTTCGATCGATCGAAGTGAGTTCGATCGATCGAACCTTCGATCGATCGAACCATTCTCGATCGATCGAACCTGAAGACTTCAATCGATCGAACATGCTTCGATCGATCAAACCTGTCTTAACAGCTTCCTCAAGTGTCTTTCCAAGCATCCTAGCGGAGCTAAGAGTGGGACCTCCTAGGCTCTTTATTGTTGGCTCAGACCAGTTTGTTAATTACCATGACCAAACTCTTTGATCAGCAAACTAACTAACTGGTCAGTTAACGTTTATTCCACTATAAAACGATAACTGAACTCCAACGCAAAAGAACATATCCGAAGCGATAACTAGACTTGTATCGTGTACTAATGTCCCTCTACCGTCAGCATTCGTAATCATATTCAGGTAGTCGGACAACTGTTACTGTCAACCTGAATCATGATTACTTCTTGTATTCCTTGAGTCCCATTCACTACTCATGATTACCAAACATGTTGATAACTCTTATCAACAAGACTGCAGTACTCAGTAATCAACTTGGTGACATTCTCAAGGGAATGCTTACTCTGAATCAGAGGGTAGATTCTATCTTGACAATATATGTTCACAACCCTATGGACATGACATACCCAAGATACCCAGGTGTTGATCTTCTATAGACCTCACTGATTGGTAAGTCAAAGCAGCCATATCCATAGTCTGTGTTCATAATCATCTCAAGATTGAGAACACGTACCTTATACAAGTTATGAGTTCCTATTGACTGTTGACAGCCTTAAGCGTCAATAGGAAAGCTCAGGTCCGTCAATGCACTATAAGCACTAGCATATCAACTAAGAGCTACACTCTAGTGATTGAGATTAATCACTCCATCCAATGGTAGTTAATTATGCTACAGTGTAGACCTGATGAGGTATCCAGTCTCATCATCCACTGTGACATATTATAAGTATCAAAGAATAGTAATTCGTATCTCACTTGTGTGTATCTCATACACACACGAATTGCTTACCATGATACCTAAGGACAAAACAATCATCTCATGAAAGAAACATACACAATGAAATGTAAAGCTGATATCCATATATTATAATGCTAATGTCTCATACATAAAGTAATGGTTTGAGGGCACAAACCCAACAAACTCCCACTTGCACTCACATCCATTCAGAACTACATCTAAGACCTAGACTATCTAGATGATGATCAAAGACCTTCTGTGGTAAGGCCTTTGTAAACGGATCAGCAAGATTGTCAGCGGTGGCAATCTTGGTGACAGTCACATCTCCACGTTGAACTATATCTCGGATTAGGTGATATTTCCGCTCTACGTGCTTTCCCTTCCCGTGGTTCCTTGGCTCCTTGGACTGAGCCACTGCCCCACTATTATCGCAGTATAGCGTAATAGGTGACAGCGACGCTGGTACCACCTCGAGTTCCATAAGGAACTTCTTGAGCCAAACAGCTTCCTTTGCGGCTTCACAAGCAGCCACATACTCAGCTTCTGTAGTTGAGTCTGCAATGCATTTCTGCTTAATGCTCCTCCAACTAACAGCACCACCTCCCAAGGTAAAGAGATGTCCGGATGTCGACTTTCTCGAATCTTTATCTGACATAAAGTCCGAGTCAGTGTATCCTACTGGAATTAACTCACTACCGCCGTACATAAGCATGTAATCTTTAGTTCTTCTCAAGTACTTAAGAATGTGCTTAACGGCTGTCCAGTGCTCTGGACCAGGATTCGATTGATACCTGCTAACCATGCCAACGGCAAAGCAGATATCTGGTCTAGTGCATAACATCGCATACATGAGACTTCCCACTGCCGAGGCATAGGGAATTCCTGCCATGCGATTCCTCTCCTCTTGTGTCTTTGGACACTGGTCCTTGGAGAACGCTAAACCATGCCTGAAAGGTAACAAACCTTTCTTCGAATTATCCATTGAAAACCTAGTTAGCACTTTCTCGATATAACCAGCTTGAGATAATCCCATTATCTTTCGCTTGCGATCCCGAAAGAGCTTTATCCCAAGAATATAGCTCGCCTCTCCTAGATCCTTCATATCGAAAGTACTAGCTACCCAAACCTTGACCGTTGACAGCGCCGCTACATCATTCCCAATGAGTAGAATGTCGTCAACGTAAAGCACAAGAAAAGCCACTACTTTCCCTTCACGTTTCTTGTATACACAAGGCTCATCCAGATTCTGTATGAAACCAAACGACTTGACCGCTTGGTCAAATCGGATGTTCCAACTTCTGGATGCCTGCTTAAGCCCATAAATGGACTTTTGCAACTTGCATACCAAGTTACCTTTCCGACCAGCTATGAACCCTTCTGGTTGTTGCATATAGATGTCCTCCTCAAGATTGCCATTCAAGAATGCAGTCTTGACGTCCATCTGCCAGATTTCATAATCTAGGCATGCAGCAATGGATAAGAGTATTCTGATGGATTTGAGCATGGCTACCGGCGAGAAGGTTTCCTCATAGTCAATGCCCTCCCTCTGAGTATAGCCTTTCGCCACAAGCCTTGCCTTAAAGGTCTCAACCTTTCCATCAGATCCTCTTTTCCTCTTATAGACCCACTTGCAGCCAATGGGTTTAATATTGGCTGGAAGTTCTACAAGATCCCAGACCTGATTGGAATCCATAGATTCCAATTCAGCCTTCATAGCTTTAATCCAATGAGCTGAATCAACATCAGCCATTGCCTCTTCGTAAGTGGTAGGATCAGATTCAGATTCTATGGAGACAGCTTCAAAAACTTCTCCTAAGAACATGTATCTATCAGGCTGGCTGATAATCCTCCCACTACGACGAGGTACCGGTGCGGAAATGGGTGAAGAAGTGGTATTTTCTTGATTTTTATCGTTATCAACTGCGGGTTGGACTGAGGGCTCTCCTTCTATCTCTTTAAGATCTATCCTTCCCTTAGGTTTATGGTTCATGATATAATCATCCTCCAAGAAAACAGCATTTGTACTAACAAACACTTTCTGTTCTCTTGGATCATAAAAATACCATCCATAAGTACCCTTTGGATACCCTACAAAGTAACATACTTCTGATCTAGAATCCAACTTGCTCATCTTTCCTTTGAGCACATGTGCCGGACACCCCCATATCCGGAGATGTTGCAAAGAAGGCTTGCGCCCAATCCACATCTCTCGTGGTGTCCTGGGAACAGATTTGCTTGGTACTAGATTTAGTATGTATGCAGCGGTTTCCAAAGCATAACCCCAAAGGAATAATGGCAACTCTGAATAACTCATCATCAACCTAGTCATGTCTAAAAGAGTCCGATTCCTTCTCTCCGCTACACCGTTCTGCTGAGGCGTACCAGGTGCAGTCAACTGTGACAGAATCCCATTCTGTACGAGGTGATCAATAAACTCATTAGAGAGGTACTCGCCACCTCGATCAGATCGAATGACCTTGATATGTGTGCCCGATTGCTTCTCCACTTCAGCCCTAAACTCTTTGAACTTTTCAAAGGCTTCAGACTTGTGCTGCATTAGGTACACATATCCATACCTAGAGTGGTCATCGGTAAATGTTATGAAATACTCATAACCACCCCTTGCTCTAATATTTATTGGTCCACACACATCAGTATGAACTAATTCCAACAATGCATTGGTCCTATTGCCCTTTGCAGGAAAGGGCCTTTTGGTCATCTTACCCTCCAAACAAGACTCGCAGACTTCCATTGGTTCGAGAACCAAATCGCCTAAGACCCCTTCTTTGACTAGTCTGTCAATCCTATTCAGATTGATATGGCCAAGCCTCGTATGCCAAAGCCTTGTTGGATTAGTGGAAGGTTCCTTTCTTTTAGATGGTAAAGTTACCACTGAGTTATTAAGTTCCAAACAAGAATCTTTTGAAATATTGGGAGTAATCACATACAAACCATTTGATTTAACACCAGAACATATAAAAGAACTGCTTCTTTTAATGACAACTTCAGTTCCAAAATGAAAGGAATAACCATTATTCGTTAAATTAGAAACTGAAAGTAAATTACGTCTCATTAAAGGGACGTAAAGTACATCTGATAAAATCAAAACTTTATTGTCTGAAAATTCTAAAACTACGATTCCTATAGCAACCGCAGATACGGTTGCGCTAGAACCTAGAGTAAGCACGATCTCCCCATCACTGCATTTCCTGGTTGATCTGAACCCCTGCAATGAATTACAGATATGGTTAGTCGCACCAGAATCAATGCACCAAGTGTTTGAAGTATCCGTAATAAAACTTACTTCAATCACATGTGATTCAATCATACCTTGAACTCTTGTAGCTAAGAATTCTGGACAGTTCCTCTTCCAGTGGCCCTTCTCACCGCATTGGAAACACTTTCCTTTGCCTTGGCCACCCACCTTCCCTTTGCCCTTACCTTTTCCCTTAGATTTTGCAATCTTAGGGACCGGTCCAACACTTGAACCACCAGTGCCAGCCTTCTTCTTTCCTTTCTTACCTTTCGGTGTAGATCGGGAAGAAGAAGCGCTTTTCTCAACGTTTAAAACGCTGCCCCCAGGTTTGATCACCCCTTCTGCTGCCAGTAAAGAACTCATTAATTCGCTCATTGAAAAATCCATTTGATTCATATTATAGTTTAGTTTGAATTGAGCGAATGATGGCGACAGCGAGTTGAGGATCATATCAACTTGGGTCTGTGCATCGATGTTGGCTCCCAAGGTCTCCAGTTCGTTTAAATAACCAATCATTTTTAAAACATGTTCTTTGACTGGAGTACCTTCCGACATCTTTGCACTCATTATCTTCTGCATGGCTACCTGTCTGGCAGGCCTGCCATGCTCCCCAAACATCTTTTTCAGGGATGTGATAATGTCACTGGCAGAATCGTTCGATTGGAATTGGTGTTGTAACACACCAGCCATTGAAGCCAGAATGTAACAACGGGCCATTCCATTCGACTTCTTCCATTTGTCGAACTCGCGTCTGGCAGCTGCCGAAGCATTTGCCGCGGGTTCTTCAGGGCTTGGGGTGGTGAGGACATATATGTGATCCTCCGCAGTTAAAACGATGTCAAGGTTATGTTTCCATTCAGTGTAGTTATTTCCAGTTAACTTGTTTTGAGTGAGTATGGTGGCAAGTGGACTAAATGCAGATCCAGACATTATGATTTCTGAAAATCAAACAAACAAAATAAATATGGATATCATAATTGACAGTTTGAAATAAAAGAATCCTTAAAACTCTTATTTAAAAACAAAGTCGCCGGAATATCGAAACGAAAGAATAAAGCCTCCGTGTGGTGGTCAATGTTCGATCTTTCGATTTATCATGACTTATCCGCTATGCAACTCTTGCAAAATAGCCATGACTCCCGAACCTATTTGATCTCTAAGTTTCTGAATAATGCCCCGTGTGGGATCCCTTATCCATAGCTTAGCTAGTGTGTACCATTAACTAGGATGCAATCACAACCGTCTCAAGTAGCGCCTCCGTGTGGTGGTCACCCTCTAACACGTCTGATTGATCCTATCCATAGGAAGTTCACATCTAGTAACCAATGAGCAGTGTACCCTCCGTATGGAATGATCACCCCTGGCGAGGTGACACAGAATACACTACTCATCTTACAATGAACCGTTAATGGAAGATCGTGGGTGTTATTTGATAAGACCCTCTCCCACTAGATTTATTAAATTAAGGATTTTGCTTTTGAAAAATGTTTCCACACACTACCCATAAACATCCAATGTTTACTAATGTGTTGAAAACGGTTTTTGAATTTTATTTTAAAAAACTTGTTTTAAGTGCATGCAACAATGTATTATACGCCAATCACAAAACAAGCACATAAAACAAAAACTAAAATGAAATTTAGGCATTCAAACAATGCCTCTATCTCCCATGGCTCTATTTCCATAGAACCACCTTCTTGGTTTGGTCGCCTCCGGCTCCATCTTCATGGACAACGGCTCCTTGCTCCATCTTCATAGAATTTCTAATTCTATTACATTGGACCTATGCTTCTTTTGAAGCTAACAATTTATCTAGAAAAAGGAAATAGCAAAAAAGAAATAAAAGGCTAGGGAAACCGGTGCGGCTTTCCTTTTCGTAGGATTGAAGCCGCAGCGCCCTTTACATACGCCTTAAAACCAAACCATTAATAAATTACAATATGCACCAATCTCAAACAATTTAAATATAAATATTTAAACGACTTGGTGCCATGGGAGATAGCGACTTATTTTGCTGCAAAAGGGTTAGTCGTACACACATCCACACATACATAAAATTATATGTGACTATTGGAACACTTAATTGATTCACACAGTATATAAACACTTTACATACTGAATTAGAACTTAAAACAGCATCTTACTTCTCTGTCACGGTTCGATCGATCGAAGACCGTTCGATCGCTCGAACCTTCGATCGATTGAACACTGTTCAATCGCTTGAACAGTCTGTTTCACAGAATGATTTGAAAATTTTACAGAATATTTTAAAATTAAAGTTTTTAATTTCAAAACACTTTAAAACTGTGAAACAGAGAACCTGACAAAGTATCTATCTCGATCGATCGAACTTCGTTCGATCGATCGAATACCAGAAGGTTCGATCGATCGAAGACTGTTCGATCGATTGAGAACAGAATGTTCGATCGATCGAAACAAGTTCGATCGATCGAAACTAGATCGATCGATCGAACCCACCTTGCATCCTATGCAATCACAGTTTTGTATTCTGCTGCGATAACACTGCAGAAACAGATCTGTGACAATGCAGTTTCGAAAACAGTTCTAAAATCAACATGCAAATCAAAACTAGGGTTCCAAAAATGCATCTATAGATCCAAACGAGCGTGGCTCTGATACCAATTGAAGGAAAAAGTGGTTTAAAGTTAGAGTTTAAACGCGCAGCGGAAATAGGTTAAGTTATAAAACTTTTGGTATTCCAGGATCTACTACTTGTCAATTCCATAGATGCGTACAAGGGGTGCAAGAATTATACCTTAGTGTCTTGAACCCAATTCTGAAACTTCAACTTCCAGCAGCCTCCACTAGATGATCTTCACCCTTATGACTCCTGCGGATGCCTGCCGGAAAGACTAGGGTTGGTGGGAACCCTAATAGAGATGATAGGAAGGTTTTGGGAAGACTATGATAGTTTCTGCAGCTTCTGCGTATAAAAACGACGATCACTTACTACCAGAACGCAGCTGCCCTATTTATAGATTTCCAGAACCGACCTAGACTTCGATCGATCGAAGTGAGTTCGATCGATCGAACCTTCGATCGATCGAACCATTCTCGATCGATCGAACCTGAAGACTTCAATCGATCGAACATGCTTCGATCGATCGAACCTGTCTTAACAGCTTCCTCAAGTGTCTTTCCAAGCATCCTAGCGGAGCTAAGAGTGGGACCTCCTAGGCTCTTTATTGTTGGCTCAGACCAGTTTGTTAATTACCATGACCAAACTCTTTGATCAGCAAACTAACTAACTGGTCAGTTAACGTTTATTCCACTATAAAACGATAACTGAACTCCAACGCAAAAGAACATATCCGAAGCGATAACTAGACTTGTATCGTGTACTAATGTCCCTCTACCGTCAGCATTCGTAATCATATTCAGGTAGTCGGACAACTGTTACTGTCAACCTGAATCATGATTACTTCTTGTATTCCTTGAGTCCCATTCACTACTCATGATTACCAAACATGTTGATAACTCTTATCAACAAGACTGCAGTACTCAGTAATCAACTTGGTGACATTCTCAAGGGAATGCTTACTCTGAATCAGAGGGTAGATTCTATCTTGACAATATATGTTCACAACCCTATGGACATGACATACCCAAGATACCCAGGTGTTGATCTTCTATAGACCTCACTGATTGGTAAGTCAAAGCAGCCATATCCATAGTCTGTGTTCATAATCATCTCAAGATTGAGAACACGTACCTTATACAAGTTATGAGTTCCTATTGACTGTTGACAGCCTTAAGCGTCAATAGGAAAGCTCAGGTCCGTCAATGCACTATAAGCACTAGCATATCAACTAAGAGCTACACTCTAGTGATTGAGATTAATCACTCCATCCAATGGTAGTTAATTATGCTACAGTGTAGACCTGATGAGGTATCCAGTCTCATCATCCACTGTGACATATTATAAGTATCAAAGAATAGTAATTCGTATCTCACTTGTGTGTATCTCATACACACACGAATTGCTTACCATGATACCTAAGGACAAAACAATCATCTCATGAAAGAAACATACACAATGAAATGTAAAGCTGATATCCATATATTATAATGCTAATGTCTCATACATAAAGTAATGGTTTGAGGGCACAAACCCAACAATCCCCAAATACACATGCTTATGTGACTTATATACTTAGTTGCTAATTAGTTTACTAAGATGCTTACATGAATTATGTGCTTATATGCATAGTTGCTAGTTCTTGACTAGTTGCATAAATGAATTATGTTTTCTTGCTAAGTTGGAAGCATGATTATACGTTAGTATTACTTCTCTAAATGATAGAACTCATGCTAGAAAGATCCTTCAAAAGAATTGCTTATTACCTTGATTATTGTCAAAGCCCTAATACTGCAAATGTATGATGAAATTATTGATTTCATTCTTGAAGTATGATACTTGCATTCGAATCATAGGATTCATGTGCATTATTGCTAAGTGGGCGCACCTCATAGCATGGCATGATTTGCATATGAGAAATCTTAAAATGGGGATAAAAGATGTGAAAAATCTAGATGTGAGTTGTGTGCGAGGACAGAGTGGATGTACCTAAGAACATTTCAAACTCCAACTTATATTCAACTAGCTTTCGAAAAGTTGGTATGCTACATTCCTAGTCGGGGGTGGCTCACAATCTGGTAACGAGGCGAGTGAACACGTGTGCATGGCCCGAGGGCTCATTAGTTGCAATGCTTAGGCAACATTCATGGCACCACATCTCATTTTTAGTTATGGGATCCATCTTTTATATCTACAATGTTTTTTACTAAGCCATCGTGCTTAATGAATATATATATATATATATGTATGTATTATATATTCAGGTGATCTTAATAGGGGGCAAGGCCCATAAATAGTCTGATGCCTTAGCCTCATGTTTTTGAAAGCTCCCCTTGAGAAATCTTATCCTTTTGAAACTTACATGAAATAGCTCATTTGTTAAGACTTGTAATAGTTGTAATGTGAAATCGTAAATGTTAGATTTGAACTATGGAACTTACAAGTACTTTGGTCTTATCTATGTTAATTTGTAAGCTACGACCTAACTTGGGCACATGTTAGCCCTTTGCACTTTTGATAATGTTACGTATTGGAACGCACTTTCAACTTGTAATATTCTCATTGTTAATATTCGCGGTTATGTATCCGGGATCTTCGAATCCCCTATCAACCGTTTATTCTCTTAAACCCTTTTAGAATTGTTAGAATAACAGCTTGAAATTTTTTAAGTGCATGTTGGAAATGGTGGAATTCCTATACTTGTTCTAATCAAGAGCATTTATTATAGTTGTTGTAGAGGGCTTTTCGACCAGTCCATCGGGACACTTCGACCGGTCGAAAGCCACACTGCTTTTACCTTGGCTGGCAGAGCTACTTTTGACCAGTCGAGCCTGACTTATAAATTTTGACCAAACTCGAAAAAATTTAAAATCTAATTTGGTTTATACTAAGCCTATGGCTTGTATGTTATGAGAAAAATATTACTTTTGATTCCTAAGGAACCGTTTGGTTGTTAATCATCAAAACCTTAATTTCATGAAAACCTTCCAAATAAATCTCTCCTTCTTCGTTCACTCTTGATACTTCTGATCTCCATCTTTTGAAACTTCTTTGAAAACTAGGATAATGTGGGTCGATCCTACTTGACCCGTTTGATCTTAGTGCATTGACCTTTGACCTTTTGACTTCTTTTTTTTTGGAATCAACGTAGGATTCTTTTATAGCTTCCACATTGTTTGGTTGGTCCACATAGGATCTCTCCTTCTCCTTAACCTCTTTCTTAACTATTTGACCCGTCCACGTGTCATGGATTTTGGGGCGCGACACCCTTTCAATGAAATGTAAGTCATTTTCCTGAGCTTTTTTCCCGCTGAAGGTTTAGATGTTCTCTTGCTCTCATCACAATTTCAGGCATTTCCATAATTCCAAGCAGTGTTCAAAAAAGCAGTAGCATTCGTTAAGAACCAACAAAAACTGACATGCATATATATAGGGTCAGGCTATTAAGTGAACTGGGTAGAGTGAACTTACCCAATGAACTGACTTTTTAGCCCAAAAGAATCCGCGGGTTGCCCTGCTAACCCGTGCGCCCCGCTGATCTGTAGGTTCTTTTAGGCTAAAAAGTCAGTTCACTGGGTAAGTTCACTCTACCCAGTTCACTTAAGAGCCTCTCCCCATATATATATATATATATATATATACACACACGGTCAGGCTCTAGAGTGAACAGGATAGAGTGAACATACCCAGTGAACATTATTTTTTTTTTGCCTGAAAAAACTCACGGGATGCCCCGCTGATCCGCTGACCTGCAAGCACCCCACTGACCCGCGGGTTTTTTCAGGCAAAAAAAAATGTCCACTGGGTATGTTCACTCTACCCTGTTCATTCTAGAGCTCTCTCTTTATTAAAGAGAGGGCGCCCTCTCCATAGCTTGACTATATATATATATATATATATACATACTATATAAATGTTTGTGTACATAGATTAGGGACTGAGCTAATCCTGGCTGTGTAAACCTGGTAGCTAAAAGCACAACCTTCACTTCTCATCGTACGGTAGCAGTGTGATGTCCAAGGGCACGTTTGGACGCTGGCTCTACAAGAAAATGTTTCTTAAAAATATTTCAGAAAATGTTTTTAGCATTTAGCCACAAACATCGGAAAATATAAGAGAAAATATTTGTTTTACATCAAAATGTTTTACATGAAAATGTTTTCCGATGTAAAATATTTTACGTCGAAAATACGGCGCGGAAGCAAGGAACAAGTATCCATCCCTAAGGAAAGGAGAGGGGATCTTCCCTTCTTTTGTTTTTGTTAAATAAGTAGGGAGTGATTAAGAAAGAGTAATATAGAATGTTATGTATCTTACTGTTTCATCCTACAATAACGAAGGAATGATTTTTTGTTTAAAGGACAAAAAAAAGTCCAAAACAAAAAGAGAATTTTACCACAAAACAAAAGGAGAATTTTACCACAACATCCCTTATTTCTGATCTTTAATGTATCATAGCCCCTGCAAAATAATTTAGAATTAATAGCTCCCTTATTTGCAAACTTAATGTGGTCTAAGTTCTTTATTCAGGTTTTTTGGATTTTTTTTCCTATGGTTAAATAAGAAACATATATCCTTAAATCACTCTTTTAAATGGAAAAATTCAAATTTGACTTTAATATCTAAAATAGGGAATATCATATCATCCGTTTTTTTTTTTAGTTATCTATATATCATAAATTTTCGACTGTACACAATTGTACACACTACCAATACCTTACAATGAAAAGAAAATAAACTTGGTTATCTATATCATACATTTACGATTGTACACTCTACCAATACCTTACAATGAAAATAAAATAAACTTGCACAATAATGGCGACCGCCATGGAAGTCCTAGATCGATTAAGCAACTTACTCGAACATATCGTACACACCATCATGTCTTGACTTGATGCTTCGCACGATTTAGTCTTTTTGTCCAAGAGATAAAGATGTGTTTGATGCACATTCCCAATTGTTGTTCTCGATTACGATCGCTTCAAGGAAGCATTAGGTATGTTTACAGGGGTGTTGGAGCAGAGAAGTTCTTGAATCTTGAATTCCCAAACAATACAATCTCATTTTGCAGATTTTAAAAAAAAATCTCTCTCAGAGCTTTTCGAACATTATGTTGATTTTCTCAAATAAATTTTGGAAAAATAGATGC
The DNA here is from genome assembly GCA_033977485.1 of Hydrangea macrophylla. Lineage (NCBI taxonomy): Eukaryota > Viridiplantae > Streptophyta > Magnoliopsida > Cornales > Hydrangeaceae > Hydrangea > Hydrangea macrophylla. The sequence continues at coordinate 11,089,864 of CM066990.1, read as the reverse complement.
ATTTACACTACACTCTAACATTTTGAGAAATTTCTCAAAAGTGTTCTAGAAAAGCACTATTGAGAAACCATTTTTTTATTTATTTTTTATTTAACACTTTGTGCATGTTCTCAAAAGTATTCTAGAAAAAAGCTTCTGGCCTTTCACCTTTTTTTTTTTGAACATTTTGTGGATTTTTCTCAGACACTTATAGAAAACCAACATTTTAAAACACCTTGTGAAATTTCTCAAATGATTTTCTAAAAAAAAAAATTAACATTTTGAAAACTTCATGAATTTTCTCAAACAATTTTCTGGAAAATGCAACATTTTTAAAGTTTAAAACACATTGTGAAATTTCACAAAACAATTTTCTAGAAAAATTAATATTTTGAACTCTGTGAATTTTCTCAAATAGCTTTCTAGAAAAATTAGCATTTTGAACACTTTGTGTTCATTGACAATGTTTACTTAGATGCTTTATTATTTTTCTGTGCAATGAAGGTGAAATAAGAATGGAGGTTAAAGAATTTGAAAAATGAGGAAGAAGATCGAGTAATTAACAAGTCTTAAAGTTTTGAATTTAATGAGTAGATATTTAGGGGATATGTTTCTTGATATTCCGGGGTATTATGGACCCAAAAAAAAATAAGAGAGAGAGAGAGAGAGAGAGAGAGAGAGAGAGAGAGAGGAGCTTTAAATAGATCTATTTTGGACAGGGCCTCTGGCTAAACAATTCCAAATTTTGGACTTATATCCAAAGGACCCAAACAAAAAAGAGAGAAGCTGCTTCTTTCACCCAATCCCTCCACTGATGAGAGGTGATAGACCAAGAGGGTTGGCCTCTACCCTCCTCTCTTCCCCTCCCTCCGCTCTCCGCCAAGATTTTACTCCTTCCCTTGTTCCATTCATACAAATACCTAGAGTAAATGCGCGAATTCAGATAAATAGGCCTTTTAGCAGATGGCCTATTCCAGTTGAGGAAACTTGGACTGAACCCACCACCGGATGCATAAAAACTTCCCTCCGCTGCTTATTCATGTCAACTAGTATTTGAAGCTTGTGAAGATTTTTATAATTGATGACACATACAGAATACAACACAACACCCACAGAGAGAGAGAGAGAGAGAGAGAGAGAGAGAGAGAGAGAGAGTCAAGGAATAACTGTAAATTTTGTGTACATGTGGTTTAATTCGCGATACATAGTTTTAACAAGTTCAAAGACAAAGCTAGAGAACACTGGCTTGTCAAGCATCCCCCCAATCCGCATTCCTATATACACAACCACGGGTGATAAGTCTTTCAAGTTCTCAATCCTCATTCCTTTACATGGATTACTCAATTCCTACACACCTACAAGGCCAAACTCTTCTCTGTCATTTTTTCTAATACATTCTGGGCATACCAAACTGAACAGACCCTACTTTTCTGTGAGGAGCGGCAGAAGCAGCCCCGATCCCACCATACTGAGCTCTTGCCTGCAACAAGTTTGTGTCGATGGCGATTCTATCCTCAACACGGTCAAACTTGGTCACTCCCACTCGTGTCATATAAAACGGGTTGGTGTCGATATTAATAGCTATATCTGGGGCTAATTTGGTAACCATGCCTTGTTGAGGGACTTGTTTTGCTTGTATATCTGTCTCTATCGCAGATCTTTCGGGCTTACCCGTTATAATCTTGGAGTACATCTGCGAAGGAGGGATAGCCTGCCGAGGGAGAGCTATGTTTCCGACTACTATTCTAGAGTCGTAAGTTTCCCTCGTTACGTTTCCATTCTCATAGGGAATAGGCCCGACAACTTTTCCTGGTTTAGCTGAACAAGAGCAAAAGTTATAAACCCCTATATCCATATCTTCACCTTATTCTTTTATGTATAGTATTTTCAAGGAATGTGAGGCCACGTGACATGACCGTTGTTCACATGTTGGCTTTCTGTGAAAATTGAGATATAATCACCTAATTGCGTGAATGACATAATTAATGGGACTTTTTCACCTTTTTATCTTAATGACATTTAATAAACAATTTATCTTCCTCTCCTTTTCTTCTTCTTGGACTCTGTAGAATATAATAATTGGTAGTCTGCTATTTTTTTGGTCTTTTTTTTTTAATGTAATATTGCTTTCATCACATTCATGATTTTGAAGCCATTCTTTTTCTTCTTTTTTTTCTAACTTCCTGTGTATCGCGCACTGGTTTAGAACGAGTACAATTCAATTTTCAAGGAAATAGATGTCCCGTGGCATAAACATATGTTGCCAAGTAATTTCCCATTAAATAAGCATTTTATTAAAATATTAACAATTACTGTAACATTAACAGTTATTTTACCGCATAAATCACATAGCTAATGGTATGTTTCATCTCTCTATTTCTAATGGTATGTTTCATCTCTCTATTTTTCATCATCCTTGGCTTTAGACTTTTAACAACTAATACTAACTAGTAACTACCAATTAATCAATGACTTTTTTTTCTCCCTATCATTTTAACCCTCTATGACTTGCCTAACTTTTTAAACCAATACTCACTTTATATATACGCAACCTTTCTCCGGCAATCTATCTATAAGCATGACTAATTTCCCGTGTTTATGACTAATTTAAGCTAAGAAAACAATGAATCAGCCAGTAAAAGTAAAGTCCAGCAGAAAGAAGAGTACCCATTTGGATTCTTTGTGTTGCATGCAAAGTTCTGGATAGATTCCCAGGAAGTCCCTCTGTATCCCTCGAGTTCCTATCGTACGACTCTCCTGCGACTTGCCTATCTTTGAAGTTAGCAACATGTGTTTGTTCCTTCGGAGGGACAGTATTTGAATGTACAATTGTTGACCTGCAACCATCAACAGAATTTATGATCACAATCTCTACATACAGTAATCCAAATTCATACCACCCCCCCCCCCCCCCCCCCCCCCCCCCCCCCCCGCCCCCACAAAGCCAAAACCAGAAAATTAAAAAGAGAAAAACAGTAATAGATACCCCCCCTTTACTTGGTTTCCCAAATTTAAACTTTAGCAACCAAAGCTGCCAAATTTTCTTTGCATGCTTTGTACATTAAAACAAGAGTTAGCAGAAGATTCAATACTAGAATGAAAACTACAAAAATCAGACCCATCAGATTAATTTATTAAGTGAGACAACAGTCAACCCTGAGATAATTAATAGGGTAATGCTATGCTTCCCAAATACATGAGGCAGTCGGCCCACTGGATTTTGATTGGAGGATGTTGACATGGTCCCATCATTATTGAAGGTGTGGTCCCACTGCCACACCTTCAAAATTTGGGAAGCATAGCATTACACTAATTTATAACATTATGAAGTTTTCATTTTTCTGTTGGAACCAACTTGATTGCATGTCAATAATTGACATTGTCACATTTGATTCTTAATACTTAATTGTACTCGGATTAATTTCTACATTTAGAACGCACAACATCGATAAAAGATATTTTAACTGTATCACAGTATCACTGTATCATGTCTTAACTCTCAAAATATACAATTCATGAGTTGCCTCTCTCGACAAGATGATGTCCAAGTTACAGAAGATCATATGAAAATAAATAAATAAATGCCTTGTAGTAGTATCACAGGACATAAGATATCTTTTCCATGAAAATTAAGTAACAATCTTGAAAATTTTCTAGGATCCTTTTGTTTCTGTTTTTTTCTTTACAGGAAGTGCTGGAATAGATATGAGGCTATCGCAGTTGGAGAGAGAATCTCACTCAAGTATTAATTGTCAGAGAGTTGATTGAACTGATTCGTATGCCAGTCTTTTTCTCTCTAATGCAGACTGTGTATACTTGGTTTTACTTGATCCGGTGTAATCGGGCTTTCTCACTATGAGCTATACTAAGTCTACCTCAAGAAATGTTCAAGTTTCACCTTCCTAGGGTCGAGCGACACTATAATGTTAAGTTACTAAAATAGAGATTGATACGCCCATAACTATTCTTCCACAGTCAAACCTCCACGTCAACAGCGAAGGACCCGGATTATCCGGGAAGGAAGCTGGTGGCCCACCGTTCCCGAGGTCTATTGAGAGTAACCACTTGGGAAGCACGCACAAGCTCGGGAATGCGACTCAGCAGCTCTCCACGAGGTGCGGTGTGACAGCCAAGCTGCTCAGCAGTTCCTAAATCGGTTAGAAGACTAACGGAAGGTGTAGGTGGTTTCCTAAGCCATTTAGGAAACCTCCCATGATTTGTGCTTATCAACTTGCAATTAGAATAGGCTTCCTTATCTAATTAGTTACCTATTGCGGGTGGTCTCTTGCACCTATAAAAGAGGTCACTCACCCGCATCAAGGAGATCGCGTTCTTATCTTACAGAATTGCATACACATTCATCCGATACACATATACCCGGCCGGTATTACTAGTAGTGCCGCCCCAAATTATTGGCTCACCAGGCCCGCCGGTAATCTGCTAGTGAAGCGCACTGACGCACCCGTGGACGTAGGTCACCTTATTAAGGGGGCCGAACCACATAAATTGTCTTGTCACCGTATCTCTCTCCCTAAATTTTTCTTACCAATTTTTGGCATCATCAGAGATGATATATTGATCTATTTAGAATACCAACTAGGGTTACATGAGAGCCTTTATATAGGTAAATACAACGAACGGAAAAAATACTAAAATGCCCTTACATCATTGATTACATCATATATATGACATCATCTATTATATAAGCCCTAAATACTAAATGACATATTTATCCTCTAACACTCCCCCTCAAACTGAAGATAGCAATGAAATTACAACAGAAGTTTGAAAGGAAGAAAACAACACCCAACTCCACCAAGTCAGCAAAAAATAAATCTCCATCCCATGGTAATGATTGTCAACGATCCAAAATGAAGCTTGTAATTGTGCAACGGACAACAAAGCAGATTGGCACTAATATTCTCAACCTTCCCAAGATTGGCAATCGGGGCACCCCTCCATTACTCTCCCCCTCACTCCCCCTCAAACTGTAGGTGAGAGTGAACACAAACACCAAAGTTTGAAAGGAAAATAACAATTAAAACAAGACTGGAAGAAGAGACAAGAAAATGGTGATAACAACGAGATGTGGGATAGAAAATCCCAAAATTGGCCAAGGTGGAAAAACAAAGTATGGGACTAAAACCCACAACAAAATCATCAAATTTCCTGCCCAAGAACAGTCAAAACAAATGTTGTAAAAAGGATCCAAAACTTTCAAGTTGAAAATTTAACAAAAAACAAACCAAGCAATAGCGCAAATCAATCAACCACCACTAAACAATGACCAAACAAAGACTTATATCCTCAACTAGCATCACCCAAAACAAAAGAAGTGTCTAAGGAATGCACAAAACATGACAAAATGTTTGTAATTTCTAAAAAAATTGGGGGTGAAACTGTAATTTTCAAAAGTTGTGGCTGATTTGTAAATTTCAGAAAATTTTCCCAAAACCCTAATCGCACCACAAGGGATCAGATCCAAATCCAAGCCTCAAACAAGACCAGAAACTCAGTAAGAGAAGACAGCCGCACCAAAAAAAAAATAAAAAAGGAATGAAGAGCCAAACCATTGTTCTTGATCAAAATTGGTAGAAATCAATCCAAACAGTCACAATTCACTCGAATAGTACTCCTAATGGCCAAATCGAACTCCAAGGTGAAGATTTGAAGTATCAAAAGATGTTGAACAGCCCAAAATATCAAATCGGAAAAAAATAGCCTGATAATCCGAAAATATTTATAAAAAAAATAAATAAATAAAGGAAAATCTATCTAACACACTCAAATCAAAAAACGGAAGTCACCACGACAATTAGCATCAAAGAGCGAATCTGAACATGTAATTTTCCATTGGAAAACTCGCCGGAAAATGATGACGTCATCATGACATCATTGCCAGAAAATGACATTAGATGCTGATGATGGCAGCAACTTCGGCTGAGATGGTGGGCTGTTTTGGGAGGACATACAGGTAAAAACATATAACAGGAAAAAAAAAAAAAAAACATAACAAACCAAACCAAAACAAAACAAAAAGGAATCCAACGTAAATGAAAGTTCGACGGAGCGGCAAGATCGCCCGCCCACGGGCGAAGCGGAAGACTAAAAATCACGAAGACCTACTGCTCTGATACCATGTTAAGTTACTAAAATAGAGATTATATATTGATATATTCATAATACCAACTAGGGTTACATGAGAGCCTTTATATAGGTAAATACAAGGAATAGAAAATACTAAAATGCCCATAAGGCTTACATCATTGATTACATCATATATATGACATCATCTATTATATAAGCCCTAAATACTAAATGACATATTTATCCTTTTAACATATAATTCGAGTAGAGCTTGATCTACCTCCTTTATCCGAGTCGTATGGTTTACCTTACTATAATATCTTGGTCCGCCTCATCCCAAGGGGATATGAACCTATAGTTGCGGGCAAAGTCTAGGAGGACGTGTTTGGCCAAGTGATTGATCATGACCAAGCCATTGAGCCCTACCGCGATATTCTAAATTTATAGCCAAAATTGAGAGATCGCCAAGTTTGGTAGCAATCATTATTTCGACAGTATACCTCCTTGGCGCTTCTAGAAGAAAAGAGAACATTCCAGAGTCTTCTATGACATGTGGAGACTCATCACGGTGGCCGTCAACCCTTACATCAGCCATGTGTTGTCACGTGTGCTCTTGGGTTGATCATGTGCACCTACCATTTTAAATAGGATGTACCTGTTGAATACTGTTTTGGCAAAGCTTAGGGTTGACAACTTGTCAGACCCTTTTACATTAAATGGAATAATACTAGAGAAATTACATAATAGACCTTAAGACTTAAGAAAAGAAAAGAAACATAAAAACTAAAATAACTTCCAATGCTCCCCCTCAATTTGGTACGAAGATGTCCCCCATGCCCAGCTTGCCAAGAGCGGAGTGAAACGGTCTACTCCCAAACCCCTGTGCTATGAATATCTGTCAATTCCTCGCCAGTCTTCACAAAAGGAGTGCACACTCTACCGTTGTTTAGATTTTCCTTAATAAAGTGCCTATCAATCTCGACATGCTTGGTACGATCATGTTGTACTGGATTATGAGCTATATTGATAGCAGCTTATTGTCACAATATAGTCTCATAGGTCCTGTTGGATTCCTCATATCCTTCAGAAGGACTAAATCCACAAAAGTTCACAAATGCCTTAGGCTATTGCCCTGAACTCTGCCTCCTACTACATTCTATTTCTTACTTCTCCAAGTAACTAAATTACCTCCTACAAAGGTACAGTATCCTAAGATGCACCTTCTATCAATCACTGAGCCAGCCCAATCTGCATCAGTATAGGCTTCCAAGTTCCACCCTAAGATGATCATGCTTGGCAAAGTACAAGCCCTTTTCCGAAGCGGACTTTAAGTACCGAAGTATCCGAAAGACAACCTCCAAATGAGTCTCACGCGGAGCATGCATAAATTGGCTACCCACACTCACTGCAAATGTGATGTCGGGACGTGTATGAGACAAATAGATGAGTTTACCTACTAATCTCTGATATCTCCCCTTATCAACTATTGTTCCACTGCTGTCATCACTAAGTTTCTGATTAGGATCTATAGGAGTGTCACAACCTCTACTCCCTAGCATCCCCGTCTCCTTCAAAAGGTCAAGGACATACTTCCTTTGGGAGATATATATCCCGTGCTTTGATCTAGCAACTTCAATCCCCAAAAAATACTTTAGAGCTCCCAAATCCTTTATTTCGAACTCTGTGGCCAAATAATTCTTTAATCGTTGCATTTCCTCCAAATCATCCCTTGTAAGTACAATATCATCAACATATACTATGAGGGCGGTGCTCTTACCCTGTGAGGAATGCTTAATGAACAGTGTGATCAACATGACTCGGTTTGAAGCCATATCTAAGCATTGCCTGAGTGAACCTCTCAAACCAAGCTTGTGTGGATTATTTGAGACCATATAATGACTTCCTGAGTCTACATACCTTCCCTTCTGTCTTGGAGTCCTCGAAGTTGGAGTCCTCGAAGCCAAGAGGCACATCTATATACACCTCTTCTTCGAGATCACCGTGCAAGAAAGCATTCTTCACCTCAAACTGGTGAAGGGGACAATCTAGATTTACTGCAAGTGAGAGAAGAATCCTAACTGAGTTCATCTTAGCAACCGGTGCAAATGTCTCCTGATAATCCAAACAAGACGAGCTTTGTATCGCTCAACAGAACCATCAGCCATGTGTTTCACTGTATACACCCACTTGCACCCCACAGTTCGTTTGCCATTAGGTAACTTTGTCAATTCCCAAGTACCACTCTTACGAAGAGCTTATCATAGCATGTTTCCACTTGGGATCAGCAAAAGCATCCTGAACATGGTTAGGTACACAAATAGAGGAAATATTTGAAACAAAGGCTCTATAGGAAGGGGACAAGTGAGAGTAAGACACAAAGTTAGAAATAGGATGTTGAGTACAAGACCTAACACCCTTACGAACAGCAATGGGTACATCTAGATCATCAGACTCTATGGGAGAAGTTATATCAGAATTACCTGGATCTTCATCAAACAGAGGGAATGGTAGTGAAAGAATAGGAAAAGTTGCCTCTTTATCAGGAGGAGGAGTTTCTCTAGTCTCTCTCTTACTCCATGCTCCTTTTGAATAGACCAACAATTCTTTCTCCTTTGGAGTTGCTTTTTTTTTTTTTTCCTCTAACTCCTTTGTCTCACTCTCTTTTTCTTCCTCTGACTCCTTTGCCTCACACATTTTTCTCCCTCAGGCTCCTTTTCATCAATCCCTTTTTTTGTGATCGTCTCCGTTTCAGCCTCAAAAATTGTAGGCAATGTGAACACATGCATCTCTTCCTCTAACCTCTGCTCCCCCCAAAGAGATGGATGGGAACCCTGGGAATTCTGGAAGTAAGACTGAAACTCAAAGAATGTGACATCCATAGATACAAACCATTTCCGAGACGGAGGATGATAACACTTATACTCCTTTTGAGTAGGAGAGTAACCTATGAATACACACCTAAGGGCACGAGGATCTAACTTCCCACGAGTGGGAGAATTGTTATGAACAAAGCACACACAACCGAAGACCCGGGGAGGAATAGAAAAGAGTGTTGAAGAGGGGAGGAGCACTTCAATTGATGTTCTCTTGTTCAATACACGAGTAGGAAGACAATTAATGAGGTAAGCAGCCATTAAGACTGCCTCACCCCAGTAAGAATTGGGAGCATTTACTGAGAAGAGCATGGAACGAGCAACTTCTAACAAGTGACGGTTCTTGCGGTCGGCCACCCCATTTTGTTGAGGTGTATCAATGCAAGAAGTCTGATGAATTATTCCATTAGAACAGATCTCCAAGACCAGAATTAATGTACTCACCCCCATTATCATAACGCAAAATTTTTATGTCTACCCCAAACAAAGTACGATTCATCGGATGGAAGGCTTTGAAAACCGAAAAGACTTCCCTTTTTTCCTTTAACATATAAATCCATGTGGCGCGAGAAAAATCATCGATGAATGTAACAAACCATCTATAACCTTTTAACGACACAACACTCCAAACATCATAATGGACTAAAGCAAAAGGGTTAGAACTTTTTGAGGAACTTGGGGGAAAAGATGCACGGTGATGCTTTCCAAGTTCACAAGACTCACATAAAAACTCGGAGGCCTTTTTATTTATGACAACTGAAGGAAATAAATGTTGAAGTAAAGAGAAAGGAAGGCGTCCAAACCGCTTGTGCCAAAGCCATAGGTCTTTGGTTTTATTATTAGAGACCACGGTATTATGTGCCATCTTCTCTCCTAAGTCCAAGAGATAAAGACCATTCTCCATTCTACCACTGCCAATCGTCCTCTTTGTGATAAGATCCTGAAAGTCACAATGTTCAGGGAAAAAAGTTACACTACAATTCAAGTCACGAGTAATACGACTGATTAATAAGAGGTTATTGGAGACACTAGGGACATGTAAAACCAATGACAATGGTAATAAGGGAGTAGCATGAATTAAACCTTTTCCCGAAACTGAGAAAAAAGTTCCATGAGCAATTCTAACTTTGTCCTGACCTGTATAGGGTTTATAAGCAGAAAAAATATCTGAAGATCCAGACATATGATCAGAAGCTCCGGAATCAATAATCCATGGGAAGGAAGAATGAGATAGAAAAGCTCTCGCTGAGGTGGCTAAGTTACTTAAATGGGCAAACGAAGAGGAGGCAACTATAGATGTAGACAGAGCACTACACAGGCTATCAGGTCCTAGGGAGCATCCTCAAACTCTCTGCTAGAAGTAGAAGCAAATTGATCACCATGGGCTGGAAGGGTTGTATCTACGGAAACGAATGATGACTGCTCGGAAGGAGCACAAAAAATAGAATGATAACTCTCCTCATTCTGCACAATAGTACTAGGTGCTTTGATTCTTCCGTTTACATAGTCCATCGGCCCTCTGCTTTTCAAGAAAATGGTCATTGACTTCGACCGCGTAAAGTAGTTCTGACCATTAGAGAAAGATGATGTGATTTTTAGGTTAGGGTTTTTTTGTGGAGCAACAAAGGGGCTCTCGACCTTAGGCGTTTGTAAACAAACAGTGGAAGTGTTAACATAATTCCAGAACGCAAAAAAGAAACCCTCTAACAATCACATATAAACAGAGAAGATGGAAACTCACCACCGAGACCAAGGCACATACACTCTCAAATCATAGCACCATTCAGGGTGCAATTAACTCAGTAAAAAACTGAGTTTTGATCCATACAGGGACCAAAGAAACAGAAGAACTAAACTTCGATCTAACCAGCACAAATGGGATGATATTAGGTCAGGATCTGGGTGCGATTAGAATTGGGTGGGTTGTTAGGGTGTGCAAAAACTAGGCCAAATTGGATGAATAGTAAAGTCAATGAACAGTACCCCGTGAACAGTACTTCGTGAATAGTGCCTGTGAACAGTAACTTTGAATAGTGCTCGATGAACAGTGCCGATAAACAGTGTCACGATGAATAGTGTGATGGTTAGGGTTTGGGATTGATTGTTGGTGGCTTTGATACCATATTAAGTTACCAACTACTCCAAAAGCTTAAGCTATTAGAGAATGGGCCCAACAATGTATATCAAGTTTCAACACCCTCCCTCATGTGCAACCCCGACTTGCACGTGGAGAGCAAACAAATCAAACTCCATCATAGTGGAGACAAATAACAAAGTGCAAATATGCACAACAAAGCGGGGATGGAGAGTCGAACTCAAGACCTCCCACAAACAAGGCTCTGATACCATGTTGAATACTATTTTGGCAAAGCTTAGGGTTGACAACTTGTCAGACCCTTTTATATTCAATGGAATAATGATAGAGAAATTACATAATGGTCCTTAAGACATAAGAAAAGAAAAGAAATATAAAAAATAAAATAACTTCCAACAGTACCCCCTCCCAATGACCACCACCATTTGGACATTCCCGGATTCCCCCTACATCTGTGTCTTCTACTAATTGATCCCTATTTCAGCCACAAGCTCTGTTTTACGGATTTATCTAAGCTTTTCCAAAACACGTCGGCCCCATTTTCCTCTCTAGATAGTCAATAACTTGAAATCTAATATTTACAAACCAATACACTTTCTAGATGAACCAACTCATTTCCATTTTAATAGTTGAAAGTAATCAGCAATAATAAATAATTTGTACCAAAGTTACATAAATATTACAAATTTCTGGAAAGACGATATTAGGTCACCAATTACTCTAAAAACTTAAGTTGTTAGAGAATGAGTCCAACAATGTATATCAGTCTTCAACACTCTCCCTCACGTGTGAACTCGTCTCCCATGTGCAGAGGCAACAAACAAAACTCCTTAATCATGGAGACAAGTATCAACGTGTAACCATGGACATTAAAGAGGGAACGGAGAATCGACCCCAAGACCTCATAAAAACAAGGCTCTGATACCATGTGAAAAAGATGTATTTTGTACATTAGATGAATGTAGAAAATACAAGAGAGCCCTTTCATAGGCTTAGCTTAACCTAGATAACTATATATCTTTTCCATGTGGGAAACTATGCACACCATAGAGCAACATGTATACCCTATATACACAAAAATGTAGGAACCGCAAAAAAATGTTTTGATAATTAAAATGTATGTCAATGCTTCAATCCATAGAATGTTCAACCAATTTAGGAGATGATTTGTCTATCTTAGCAACATTTAACTCGTAATACCTAATCAAAATATTTCCCAAAGCCCTGGTAGACATTGGTAAAGTCCTGCCATGGGTCTAAAGAGAGGCGTTAGGTCAAGCGTTCAACTCTCAGTAGATATAAGTACTCGGAGCCTATTTTAAAATTAGTGCCTTAAGAGTAGCATCAACCGACATAAGCTACCTTGTACTCAAAAACTTGTACAGTTGAATATAAATTCTGTTAATGAAAACAAAGTTATAGTGTTGAAGATGTACCAATCGTATATGGGTAGTTCTACGTGCACAAACAAAATCCACACACACATAAATGTGTCTATCTCTCTCCTCTGTGGACCCTACAGTGTCGGTGGACCCCATCAGGAGAGAGATAGACACATTTATGTATTTGTGGATTTGTTTGTGCCCCAATCTTTATTCATCGTATATTGCTCTTTGTGATTTTTATAAAGTAGACATCCATGGGTAATTACAATAGTAGAGAGTCAAATACTTAGGTTCTATAAAAATACATGTAACTCCTCCCTCAACAAGGGATGACAATATGTTCCCCCGCAAAGTAACAGATTAAATACTAGAGCATTCATTATATTTGTATGCCAATCCTTTCCCTCTTATGCTGACATAATATTTATGGTAGCTTATATTCCAATCTATCAACATTAAGCGCATTTAATGCACTGGAGATGTTACAGCATAAAAGGGTTGATAGAAAGTCAAGAAGCATACAACGGAACTTATCCGAAATCAATGTAAGAGATTTACAAAACTGTGTTTTCTCATTCATGATCAATATTACGAACTTCTTCAGATCCTTAGGCTCCTCCATTCTAGTAGTAATAGTAATATTGTTATTATGTTTCTTATCGTGCAACATATTGCTAATAATGTTGCAAGTAGTTTTTGCTTACAAGATAACTGTTTTTAGCATTATGTTCCCCTGTTTTCGCAACTATTTAAATCTTCTTTTGCATACAAGTTTTGCAATTTTGTTGAGTCGGCTCGTGTTCTTGTGTTGCACATGCTTCATTTGAGCCTCTTTGCCAGGCACTAATTCACATAAAAGTGAACCCATTTTATTTTTTTCTTATGACGAACATAGGTTCAATTTACAAATCGGTGAGATTTCTTATTTGTCACTGTTCAAATAGAGAATAGAGAGAGTGAAGGTTTAACCTAATTAAGTTAGCCAACACACATATATATATATATATATATTAATCAAAAAACAATTACAAAAATACCCTTAAACCACTAATACTAATTCTTATATTCTAACACTCCCCCTCAAGCTGGAGCATATATCTATCATGCCCAGCTTGTTACAAAGATCATACAACGGTCCTCTATTTAGTGCCTTGGTAAGAATGTCTCCTAATTGATCACTAGACCTAACAAAAGAAGTATCAATTTGCTTTCTCATAACCATATCTCTGATAAAATGACAATCAACTTCAATATGTTTGGTCCTCTCATGAAACACTGAATTACTCGCAACATACTTAGCTACCTGATTATCACAATACATCTTCATAGGTTTACTACTTGCAAATCCCATCTCTTGCAGAATAGTCTTCACCCACAACAACTCACACGCAGTATGAGCCATAGCTCTATACTCAACCTCTGCACTTGACCTTGCAACTACATTTTGCTTTTTGCTCTTCCAACTGACTAGATTTCCACCAACAAACACGTAGAATCCTGATACTGAACGTCTATCAAGATTATCTCCTACCCAATTGGCATCTGAGAAACCAACTATCTCCAAGTTATCTGAATGCTTCAACACTAAGCCTTTACCAGGAGCACTTTTCAAATACCTCAATATACGACACACTGCCTCCCAATGTGATAACTTGGGACTCGGCATAAACTGACTAACAACTCCAACCAAAAAGGTGATATCAGGTCGAGTCACGGTTAAATAAATCAACTTACCCACAAGTCTTCTGTACCATCCAACATCATTGAAGTCTCTCCATCATCTTTACTAAACTTTATGATGATGCCTAAAATTGGTAAGAAGGATTTAGAGAGAGAAAAAGATAAGAACAATTTGTATGTGGTTCGGTCCCGTTAACGAGGTGACCTACGTCAACGGTTGCGTCTGTGCGCGTTCACTAGCAGATCACCGGCGGGCCTGGTGAGCCAACAAAGATGGGCGGCACTACCAGTAATACCGGCCGGGTATATGCGTATGAGAGTGAGTTCTCTGCTGTATGCTTGTTAGCTAGAGAATTATTTTCGGATCCGATCCCCTTTGACAGGGTAGGTGGGCTCTTTTATAGATGCAAGAGTCCACCCTTACATGGTAAGTTAATAGGATTAGGAAACCTAATCTGATTACAATTGATTTGCATAATTTGGGGAAAGTTTCCTAAGTGGTTTAGGAAACTACCACATTCCATCTTGTAGACTTGTAGCTGGTTTAGGAAACTGCTGGATAGACCAGTTCCACGGGATGCCGCGGTCCTCCAATCCCGGCCTGTTGGCAGGAACCGCACGGTTTTGACGAACACCTCGGGATTGCTCGGCTATTGGCGCCTTTCCTGGAGTAACCGGCACCTCTTGGTGACGTGGCAGACTGGCTTCACGGCTAGATTTTTTGAACATATCACTTTATATTTGAATCCATTGGTGTGTAAACCCATCAATCCTGTCTCATCTAGAAGGTCAAGAACATACTTTCTTTAGGATAAGAAAATCCCTTCCTTAAACCTCGCTACCTCAATACCCAAAAAATAACGTAGTAGCCCCAAATTCTTCATATGAAAATGCTTACTTAAATGAGACTTCAATAACTGTATACCTTCACTGTCATTGCCGGTAATCACTACATCATCCACATAAACTGCTAGAACAATCGTACCTTTCTCACAGTGTCTCACAAAAACTGAATAATCAGAACTAATTCTTTTCAACCCATATGAACTAGCTACTTGGCTAAACTTGTTAAACCAGGCCGTTGAAGAATAATTAAGGCCATAAATGGCTTTCTTCAACCTACATACTTTATGTGACTCCCCCTGAACAACATACCCAAGAGATTGCTCCAAATACACTTCCTCTTGTAGGTCACCATGAAGAAAAGCATTTTGATGTCAAGTTGATAAAGAGGCCATCCCTGAGTAATAGCAACAGACAATAAAATGCGAACAGAATTGAGGCGAACCACAGGGGAAAAAGTTTCAAAGTAATCAACACCAAAAGTCTTAGTGTACCCTTTAGCTACCAAACGAGCTTTCAACCGTTCAACAGTACCATCAAGATGATACTTAACCACAGAAACCCAACGACAGCCTACAACATGTTTCCTAGAAGGAAGATCAGTTAACTCCCATTTTTGGACAATGCCAGCACCTCATCCTCCATAGCACTCTTCCAACTCGGAGAAACCAATGCCTGAGTATGAGACCGAGGAAAGTATGAGACCGAGGAATAGAGACTGAAGATGAAGCACTAACAAAGGAATGAAGTGGAGACGATAAATGAGAATATGAGACAACCTGATCAATAGGATGTTGAGTGCAAGAACGAGCATCTTTTCGTAGAGCGATAGATAGAGCAGGAGATTGGAGAACCTCAGCCGAAGTTGATGAAAGATGGAGGTGGAACTGGCGGCTCATCAGAACTGGATGGCTTGTCACAACGGCGATACACCTGCAAGGGAGGAGAACTAGAAGGAGGAATGGGCAAGGGAATAGAGGACGACGGAGCAAGAATATCAACATCTCAAGAAGCACCGGAGGATGAAAAAATGATGTACCTTTAAAGAAGGAAACATCTGCACTAACGACATAACGACGACTCTGAGGATTCCAGCATTTATAACCTTTTTTAGTGCGAGAATATCCCACAAATACACATTTGGTGGCTCGAGAATCTAATTTATCATGACCAGGAGTAAGAACATGAACAAATGCAACACAACCAAACAATAGTGGTGGTAAGGCAAACAATGACCTATCTGGATAAAGAACAGAATGATGAATGCCACCACTTAGAACAGATGAAGGCATGCGGTTAATAAAATAACAGACAGTGAGTACAGCATCCACCCAAAATTGTTTAGGAACAAGCATATGCAGCATAATAGTTCGAGCAATCTCAAGAAGATGTCTATTTTTTCGTTCAGCGACACCGTTCTGTTGTAGAGTATAACCACAAGAGGATTGATGAATTATCCCCTGAGAATCACAATAAGATTGAAGAGGTCCTTTAACATATTTTAAAGCATTATCAGATTGCAAAATATGAATAGTGCAACCAAACTGAGTCATAATCTCTTTATGAAATAATTAAAAAATAGAAAAAATATATAAGCATTCTTTCATTAAAAATAACCATGACATCCTGGAACAATCATCCACAAAAGACACAAAATAAGAAAAACCTAACAGACTGATGGACCCCAAACGTCGGAATGAACCAACTCAAAAAGAGTGACCCGACGATTATTTTGATGTAAAGGAAAAGACACCCTAAGATGCTTACCTAACTGGAAAGCCTCACACTCTAAACTAGACATAGAGTTAAATAATGGAAAAACCAACTTCAAGAATTCCAGTGAAGGATGACCCAGACGGTAGTGTCATTGATGTGATGAAACAGCTGTATGTAAAGCCGCCGAATTATTCGCTGTTGAATGTTGTCCAAGTAATAAAGACCATCCCGCTCACGACCTCCACCTATGTTACCCGGACTCTTCAAAGTGTCCGTAGGACACGGGTATGATTGTCATATCCGACACGGGTACTTTACCTTTCTTGATTGAAAATGACACTAAACTACACTAGAAGGATCCTACCCAAGTGTCATTTCCATGCCTGCAAAGAGTCGTGTCGACACGGCTACTTCTCCTATTTAGAAGAGTCCATGTAACATAGACCTCCACCAATCATCTTCTTCGAGTTGAGATCCTGAAAAACACAATGAGAGGGATAAAATGTTACAGAGCAGTTTAGAGATTTAGTAAGTTGACTGACCGATACGAGACTTAAGGGAAATTGAGGATATAATTTATAGATGACAATAAAAGAGATGAGGTGGGAGAAACAGAACCATGACCATGACCAATAATAGGACAAGATCGTCCATCAGCTAAAACAATAGAGGGTTGTGTGGATGGGTTAAGCGATTGTATAAATACATTGGACTTACTAGTCATATGTGCCGAAGCTCCTAAGTCGATGACCTATGGTGAAGGAGCAAATGAAGAAAAACATGCAATGTTATCTGATTGTGCAAAACCAGCAGTATTAGACAAGGATAGTTGTTGTTGTTGAACTAAGGCATTGTATTCCTCTCAGGAAAGAGTGATAGACTCATTTGAAGATGTCACGGCAGGTGGAGTAGGAGTACGAACTTCCTGTTGAGACCCAGAAGCATTGTCAGAAGAGAACAAGGTTGGATTAGGCGAGGTCTCCCACGGCTTACCATAGAGATCATAACACCTATCCACAATATGATTGTCACCCCCACAATGGGTGCAATAAAGAGAACCACGGCCATGACCAAAACCATGACCACGTCCCGGAGGACCTCCTCTTCCTCGATTACCATTAAACATAGGAGGGGACTTGCCAAAGCCACGACCACCCCAACCGCGATTATTACTAGGAAAATTGCCACGACCACAAAAGGCCCCTCTATATCCCGTAGATGTAACAAGTGCAGAATTTTCTTTCCCAACAGGCTCAGAAGAGGCGGAGGAGGAAGACTCTGTAGTAACGCGGAACACCCGAGAATACACATTGCTCAAGGATGGAATACTACCACCACCGGCCAAAATTTGTGACTTAACAGACTGAAGATTCGAATGTCACCCAGATAAGAACTTGGAGACATAAAATTCCTCTCGTTGCTTCTTGATAACGTCAACATCATTAGTGATAGGATGATACTGATTCAACTCATCCATGAGTCCCTTAAATGTACTGTAGTAATCACTAACCGGCTTATCACCCTGTTGAAGCAGAAACAAATTTTGATATACCTCATAAACGCGAGAAACATTCTTTTCCATGGAAAACGTCTCATAAACAAACTCCCAAATCTCTTTGGCTGAGGACAAGAACATGACACTCGAACACACAGTAGGTTTCATATTATTTCACAACTAGGACATAACCACATAATTCTCAGACATCCAATCTTCATAATCCTTATTCCTTACTATCCTTACCAGCAGCAGCAGACTCAATATATTTCAACTTCTTGCTAGCCCCTAAGGCGACTTTCATAGCTTGAGCCCATAACAAGTAATTGGACCGATTCAGCTTAGTAGTGATAATTTGCATACTCACAACATCAAACGAAGAAATAGAACCTTTCTTGTCAGCCATATCAACCAAAAACAGTAGGAGTCTTATACCCAATAACAAAGAAAAAATACTAACAACGAACAAGAAGCAACATCAACACCAATAAACTCAAACAGAACTAACCAATAAGGCCCATAAAGGGACCGAGACAACACAAATGAAGAAACCACTAATCAAAATTGCCTAATCGAGTTCCGATGTATGTGAATATGCTCCCTTAGATGGTTGGAGTTCAAGAAAGTGAAGAAATCAGATCATGAACAGTGCTCGACGAATACTTACTACACGAACAATGCCTTCGGTGAACAGTGTTCGATGAACAGTGCCTTCCGTGAACAGTGCTCGCGTGAACAAAAACTGTGTGAATAGTTCTGCGGCTGTGATGGTGGTGGTGGTGTGCGATGCAGAGAAGCCTATTCGGGTGGCTCTGATACCATGTTCAAAGAGAGAATAGAGAGAGAAAGAGAAGGCTTAACCTAATTAGGCTAGCCAACACACACGTATATATATATATATATATTAATCAAAAAAACAATTACAAAAATACCCTCAAACCACTAATACTAATACTTATATTCTAACAGTCACCATTCCAAGCTTCATGTTCACCCGTATTTTAAGACCAATTCGCCACCTATGCATGTCGTACATGAATAATACCAGAATAGTCAATGGTTCTGCACATGTCTCGTCCAAATATATGCATGTCCTAATGAAAAACTCAAAAGAGGAGAACCATATAGATTTCATATCCCTCAATGCCTGGTCAACTTGATACATGGCATACGAAAATGCTTAAAGAAACTCCCTGTAACTTTAGTTTATAAGAAAATGTAAGAGCACAACAAACAAATTGAACCAAGAATATGAACTAAAACATCTACATACCTTGGGAGAGATACATGCTTCCTCTCAAGCGGAATCACGGGTCCACCTCTAACACCATTTTCTTGAAGATGAGCAAATTGCTTTTTGAATTGATCAACAGCACTGCATTCGAATCAACGTGCACTAAAAACTCAAGAGAAAGTACATGGTGTACAGATATAGTAAGAAGGATATGGTATACTAAAAAAATTAGACGTTTAGATGTATTAAAACCATTCATAACCTTGGGTAAAGAAAGGTAGTCCTTTCTATTCCATTCTTGTAGTCCTTGAGGAGCTGAGGATGGTATTCTAGTATCTCACGAAATATTAGTTCGCAGATGTCCTCCTTTGAAAACCCTCGCCCCTCAAATTCAAACTCCATTTTTGTAATTGGCTGGCAAGAAGGTTCCCTCTCAACTTTGGCCAGTCCCTTGAAGTAAGGATCAGCCAATGCCTAACAAAACACCAAACAGAAAATTTAACAAAGTAAAAACAATCATGACATCAATATGCAAATGCATAGAACATTGTGCCATCCTCAGTTTAAAAAAAAAAAAACGTTACTCATATTTTTGAGTGGGTATGTGTGGGAAGTATGCGTTATCTATAGGTACAGCAAGATATAGCACCAAATATATATATACATAGTAACAAGTGATGGTATTGGTGAAAAATCTATTAACCTCTTCAGCAGTTGGCCGGTCCTTTGGATCAAATGCAAGCAACCTTGCCAACAGTCGAAGTGCTAAAGGATCTACATTTGGGAACTTCTGTGAAAAAGGTATAGGTTGCTTCTTCCTCATGCTAGTAAGATATCTTCTAGCTTTTTCATTGCGAACCTGAACTAAATAAAGAGGAGAATTGATGCCAAGAGCAAATAAGTGGAGAAGAGTTCAAACTAGAGTAATCAGATCTATAATCGTACGCAAAGGGAGTGGACTAATACCCGAGAAATGGTGTCCATTGAAGGTGTCCCAAGAAGATCAGTCATCAAATCCAACTGGTGAACGACATTTTTTCCAGGAAACAGCGGCCTCCCTGTTAAAACCTCAGCAAAAATGCAGCCTATACTCCATATGTCAATTGCGGGGGTATACTGCAGAGCCAGATGACATCACCAAGTAAAAAATGTTGGACTTAATAGAAAATCACACTAAACCTTAGAAGCAAGAATCTTTAAAAGTGGTCACCCCCGTTCACAACCCCGCTTCCGCTCCCGACCCCGCTCAAGTTCAAGACAATGATGATAATATACTAAGAAGCACAGACACGGGACACAAATATGACACGACGCTGACACTCGGACACGCAATTTCTCAAAAGTAGGTGTTTTTGATAGCTTTATGTGTTCACCAGTCAACATACAGAATATCCACAAATATTTCTCAAAAAAGTAGGTGTTTTAACAGCTTTATGCGTATATGTTCACGAATCAACACACAAAATATCCACAATACTGATTAAGGTTATTAAATATCCGTCCAAGAAAAACAGCGCATGAACCCTACTCAAGCTTCGGATCATCAACCACCAAAGCTACTGGTAGCATTAGCTTGACATAGTCAATAGCGTGTGACATCACTACTTACACTCTGACCAAAGTGGTCACTATTTTTAGCATCTTTATGTGCATGTGTTCACGAGTAAACACAAATACATAACTTAGGGTTATTAATAATCGTCCATATTTTGTAAGTGGTACGTATAATATGTATACAAGTTAGGTGTGGATTAGTCCAATAAAAACTTGAATCGACAATATCACAGTTGAGCAATTTTTTCAACTTCCTAATGGAGGAAAAGAATCTACCTAAAATTATGGTCCTACTTTGTTCATAATAAAAAAACCATGCTTCTTCTTCTTCCTTGTTCAATATAGAAAATTCACACGGCCTAACCCACACATATTCCCTAAAAATGCTTAGATTTTGCATGAGTGATGGAGAGGCATAACTTTTAAGGCTCTTGATATATCTTAAACATGCTGAAATTTACCATTTTCCCAAAATTCAAGATTCATAAATGATCGCATACGATACAACTGGCCTAGATTAACAGTTAATTTCCTGATCTGCCATCAGGTATCAATACTCTCCTCCTCCTAAAGGAGGTCTTAAACTATACTCCTTCCTCCCGACCCCCTCTCAGGATGACTTGATACCAGTGTGTAACACCCTAACTTTTGCTATGATGTTCTATTTCCATTATATTATTACAATTCTTGTTCTTGTTACTCATTAGTGGTTAATTCAGTCAGTATTGTCTATATCACCATGATATACACTAGGTGTAGTTCGTAGCTTAACTATGCCTGTTGGCATATAACTTGATTAAGGGTTTAGTGACCCTAACCGGGGTTAGTAATAGCCCTAACTGTTGCTACGATATTCTATTCCATTATAATATTATCATACTTGCTATTGTTACTTATTATTGGTTAACTCAGTCAGTTTTGTCTATATCACCATGATATACACTAATTGTAGTTCATAGCTTAACGGTGCCCGTTGGCATCTAACCTAATTAGGGGTATACTGACCCTAACCGTGCTTAGTTGGTGCATTGACTGAAATTAGACTATAATCGGCTAACCGAACTGTCGAAGATACACTAGAGTTGGCATTTAAGCGTCATTGGTTGGCAGTGACTAGTGAGCCCGCATGAGTGCCACCTAAAACGTAGGTGACACGTGGCAAGCTAGGATGAGACACCTAGCCACCATGTGCCACTACTTGACACCTGGCCAAATACTAGTCTATTCTAAAATATTTTACACAAAACACAAATAAAAATCAAACTTCAAGAAAAAGGCAGAGGCAGCTGCGCATATTATTTACTGAGAGAGAGAGAGAGAGAGAAGGAAAAAGTGAAATTTAAGTATCGTATGCTGGATTCTTAGCAAATAAATGAGGGAAAACTTGAAATGGGTGAGGAACCTCATCTTCTTCTATTAGTTGTTGAATTTCAATATCGATTCGGTTATTTGATGTATTCATGCTATAATTTGTTGTTTTTGTAGTCTACTCACTACAGAACTCCAAAATCGATGTTCTTGGTGTCACTAGATTCTTTTTGCCTTCAAATAGAAGCCCGTAAAAGTTAAGCCACAGACCATTGTAATTAGGGTTAAATTTCACCTTTACTCTGAGGGCATTTTTTAAATAACTCTTTTTGTGGTAGGAATTTGTACCGATGACTTTAAATTGGATACTACATGATATTTCCTTTCAATACACATTGGAATCACTTAATTTGGACGAGAAATGAGAGAGAAATTGCAAAACAATGCCAAAATCCCCAAATCTATGCAAGTAGAAATTTCATGCTACCCACGCACATGGGCCACTACCATGTGTCCTCCTATGGGATGCACATGCAGATGCACCGTGTGTTCGGGCGAGTGGGCCACTACCATGTGTCCCTCTTTTCCTGTAAATTAATATTAATTCTTACACCCGCATTCAAATTTCAAAAAAATTCCTGTATTTTTTTGCTATTGGTGAAAATCCCTCAACGAACCTCGGGTAATATCCATCCAATCCTAGAACACTTCTAACATCTCAATGTGTTGTATTGATATCAATTCAGAATTGCATTGATTTTGTAAGGATCTACCAAAATTCCATCCTTGGCGACAGCAGGACCATAGAATTTGATTTGCTCCGGCCAAACTTCGAATTACTAAACTTTTCATTGGGTTGATTCTCCCTAAATGTCAAGAATGTGATGAGCAAATGTTGCTCGTGTTCTTCAATTGACTTGGAGTGGATCAGATTGTCAATATTATATACAATGATGAACTAGGCCAAGTGTGGCCAAAATATTTGATTCAACAAGTTCATAAGACAGCAAGTAGCACAAGGAATTCGTAATGTCCAAATCGTGTTCCAAATGCCATCTGCTGCACACACTCCTTTTCCATAGCCGGAGCTGCTAACCTCAATTCTATTTTCAATAAAATCATAGCATCAACAATTTTAGGTAAAAGAAAATTTATTCTTAATGGTGGCTTGATTAAGTCGAAGGTAATCTATACACAGGTGGAACGTTCCATCTTTCTTCTATACAAAACAAACAGGTGCTTCCAATGGTGAACTTGATCTAATAAAGTTGTGGTCTTCCAACTCCTGGATCTGCTTCTTCAGTTCTTGCATCTCAAGTGGCGCCATATGATATGGTGCCTTTGAATGGGAGACATACCAAGAACCAAGTCAATATAAAAGTCAATATCCCTTTATTAGCGGTACTCCAGAGATGTCTCAAAACACATCTTCAAACTCACACTAGTGTTTGAGTGAACATGGGTTCCGTGCCCACACTCTCAAGGTCTGCCAAAACGCCTATTAGAATGTTTCATTGTTCGGTCGCAAGGAAAGGTGAACTAAGTTGTCCACAAAAAGGGAAACTAAGTGCCTTCTCCTGGCAATCGTATTGCATAAAAAATTGAAAAAGAATTCGGGGAAACATAGAACACCCATTTCGGAGTCACAATATAGTAGCATGAATTCATCAAATAATACAAAGTTGAGACTGAAAATTCAACAAATAATAGAAGAAGATAGTGTTCACCCAATTTCAAACTTCCCTTCTTTCAATTGCAAAGATTTTCACCAAATAACAAATTCGTTCACTTTTTCTTCACTGCTCTCCCTCTAAAGTAGTTACTCTCTTTATACATCTTCTCTAATGAGTTGTATATGTGGCTGTCTCTTCATTTTTGTAAGAATTTGGTTTTCTTCTTGACTTGCTATGAGTCAAGATAGGTATAAGATTGAAAATAGCCTGGTGTTTGGCCATGTGTCAAGTGGTGGCACATGGTGGCTAGGTGTCTCACCCTAGCTTGCCGTGTGTCACCTACTTGCTAGGTGGCACTCATGTGGGTCCCACCGCCATTGTCAGGTATTACTAGGTGCCACTACCAACCAAATATGGTTAACTACCAACTCTAATGTACCTTCCACACTTCGGTTAGACCAATTGTAGGCTAATTGCAGTCAATGCACCAACTACAATCTCACTAATTAACCCCAACTAGCTTAGATGCCAAAAGACACAATTAATCTATGAATTACACCAATTAGTGTATTTCATAGTGTTGAAGCTTAATATACATTGTTGGGCCCATTCTCTAACAGCTTAAGCTTTTGGAGTAGTTGGTAACTCAACATGGTATCAGAGCCTTGTTTGTGGGAGGTCCTGAGTTGGACTCCCCATCCCCGCTTTGGTATGCATATTTACACTTTGTTATTTGTCTACACTATGATGGAGTTTAATTTGTTTGCTCTCCACGTGCAAGTTGGGGTTGCACGTGAGGGAGGGTGTTGAAGCTTGATATATATTGTTGGGCTCATTCTCTAACAGCTTAAGCTTTTGGAGTAGTTGGTAACTCAATATAACGACTACAATAGAATGATCAATATAATGACTTTAATAGAAAGATAACAAAAGGTAATAGCAAAACCGAGGTTTATCACATGGTAAGATATTAACACTCCTGCTAAGTTCTCATCAACTCATTCTTGAATTTTAAGTTGTTGCCTCAGAAAAAATGAAAATGCTAAGCATAACATGCAAAGGTGAAAATTTTAAAGTTGCTTCAGAGATGTCGAAAACATTTTGACAACCATTGATCCAATATAAGTATGAAACTTGAAATTTCCAGTAATTCTATAAGCGCTTGAAACACAATCAAATTGTTATCCAACGTTCAGACAAAGGACTAATGTCCATAGTCAAGATATTTATAAGTGTTTCGACTTGTTAATTATATATGATTATAAGAATGAAAATTTACCCGTACATGATGACTTGTTAATTCCTAAGAGTAGGCAACCAGAATTCCCAGAACCCGAACACCAGGGCTAATGGAAAGCGGCTGCCTGACAGTTTTACCAGCCTCAGTTTTTTTGGTTTTATGGGAGACAATAATGAGCCCATTGAATACTAATTCTAAAGAATGGAGTCGCTACTCGCAGAAGTTTGAAATCGATTCTATATTTTAAGAATCCCATCACATTTTTTTTAAGAAGCATTCCGTAACTTACTATTGCATGTTGAAATTTTTGGCACATTAGATTCAGTAAAATGACCCATAAATTTTGTCCAGCAAGAATCATATAGTGCTTTACATGTTGATGGTTTCGTTTTTCACTGGAAAAGAACTCTTGGCACTGGTGTTTGTCTCAAATTAATTGTATATATGTCATTGATGGGACCATAGTTTGGTGCAATGGTGAAAGTTTGGCTTCACAAGTATGAAAAGATAGACCCTCCAAGCACCTCAATTTGTGTAAAAGAAATGCCAAGTCTAAGGGCATGTTTGATAACCCAATCAAGTGCAGAAAATTTACATTTTCAATGTGTTTGATAATGTATCAGGCTCACCCCACTTAACTAAGGAAGTAGCCGAAAACCAACTGAATTCTTTAAGTAAAAAAAAAAATTTACTGAAAACTTCAAAGGAAAACATCATTTTCAGTAATGTAAGTTCAGTAGCTTAAAATTTTCAGCACCAAAAACTCAGTACTTAATTTCCAGTTTCAATCAAACGGTGCCCAAGTCCATTATACCCATCAAAACAACTTTCTCAAGCCTGTATCTAATCTATCCTTCCCAGCATCCTGTGTTACGTACGGGCCTACTGACCTTATCTATTGCTTGCTTAGAACAATAACCGGTTGCTAATGAGGATTTTCCTTTAGGAATTCTATACAATTTCTTCAAATTATTTGTTTTGGTTTCACCAATTATATTCACTATCCTGATCTTTATGTTCCACATTGAAATTGCTGGCACCCAAAACTGCAACACTACGAAAATCACTTACTACACCCAACATCTTAATAGATCCAAAGCAAATTTTGTTGGAAACTAATTTTTACCACTTGAAAAGTTTCAAACCCACACTCTTGTATGTTTCTGAAAATGGGAGCAATAACCAGCGCATACAAAAAATTCAAAAGATCACTATAATAGGCAGAACAAAAATGAAACAGGTCGATGCTCAAAAGATAAATTCATAAAAAAAAAAAAAAAAAAAAAAGATGCAAACAAACATATAAATATAAATATTCAAGTTGTAAGCCATACGGTAAAAGTTTGTCTAACAAGGAAAATACTACAATAAACAAGTGCAGTTAAATGTGACTAAAGCTATGAACCAACAAAGATTTAACAAATCAAAACATCTTAGTCTGTAGAGGGTTAATATCCAGTAGTATACCTACCTACACGCCCTTCTTAGTTATATGTGTTTAGTTTTATCTTATTATTGTATAAGGGCTTTAATGTAATTTTTATTTCTCTTCTTTATTGAATAATATATATGGGGTGTGACTAATTGTCAACTCTAAGTTTGGCATAATCTCATTGTTAACATGGTATCAGAGCCAAAACACGAACCCTAACCTCTACAGTCACCTCCCAACCACCACCACCTGTGCCAGAGCCTCCACACACCACCACCACACTGCCGCAGCCTCCCAGCCCCTGTCGCAGCACACCCCCCTCCCATCCCCCCCCCCCCCCCCCCCCCCCCCCCGGGCCCTTTCCTCTTAGCTGCAGCCCCTAACAGACCTCCCTTGCCCAGCTGCAGCCCCTACCAGCCTACCCTTGCCCAGCCGCAGCCCCTAACAGTTAACCCTTGACCAGCCGCAGCCCATATGCTGTTCTAAACCCTAAGTCGACAACCACAATCCATATTTCTTACCCTTTTGCTGTTCTGATTGAGGTTTACTCTCCACCGTTTGCTTTCTAGTCCATTTATGGACTGTTATTAGATGATTAATACGACGGCATCCTCTATGGTAGTCTGATTTCCTTCTGGGTGCTACTTATTCATCGGTCCCTCTTCCTCTTACAGTCTTCGTTGCGAGTATCGTTTTTTTGTGTTGATTCATGATGACGGATGGAGATAAATCCAACGTCAATACACAGTTGATTAAGGATGAACGTGTGATTGTTACATCCACCGATAGCTCAAACGTCAAGCTTGCTACATCCCTTTTCAATGGCCAAAACTACGTAGCATGGTCCGAATCTGTAATTATGTCCCTAAAAGGACAAGGGAAGATGGGGTATATCAATGGGAAAATTCAAGCACCTAACATCGAGGATGCCTCTTATGACAAGTGGGAGATGAAAAATTCCACTATCATGACTTGGCTTTGCCACTCTATGATTCCAGAAATTGCCGAGAGCTTCTTGGACATGGCGACTGCCCAAGATATTTGGGAGACTATGGTCCAAACTTATTCGCGTAAGGGTAATTCAGCGCAGATTTTTTGAATTACGGCGGTCGATTGGTAGATCTGAGCAGGGGGAGAAGAGTGTTCTTCAATACTTCATATCTCTATCCACCAGTTGGAACGTTTGGACCACCTGTTGGACTTCAAGCCAGTTTGTCCTGCTGATTCAGTGGCCTATCATAAACTTATCGATGAGGAAAGGATTTTTAAGTTCCTAGAGGGACTTCACCCTGATCTGGATCCAGTTCGCAGTCGGGTTCTGGGAATGGAGCCACTACCTTCTCTTCAAGAGGCTTTTGCCTATGTACAGAATGAGGAAAGTCGACGTTATGCTATGCTTCCACATGTTTCTACAGAATGATCTACTCTCACTTCAGCTCCTCAGAAGGATGGAAACCGTGGTCGTGACACCTCTAGTGAGTCTGGTACTTCAGATAAATCTTAGCAGTTTTGTGACTATTGTAATACCAAATTTCACACCAGAGAGACATGCTTTAAGCTTCATAGATATCCCCAGGGGGGTCGCAGGGGTCGTTCTGGCTCGTATAGGGGTCGTGGAGGACGGTTTAATGGCCGAAATGCACATGCTCATCATACTTCAACGGTTGATCCTACAGCTCCAGTCCAAATTGATCCATCTCTTCCTGCTGCTTCACCGCCTATGTTCACTGCCTCTGAGGTGGAGGAGGCTCTCCGAAACCTGATGACCCGTCGTACTTCTGCTGCCTCTGCTTCTACTCCTGCATCTACAGGTGCCTCCTCTTCATTTGCCCAGACAGGTAACTTAGTCACTTCTGCCCGAGCATGTTTATCACATTTGTCTTTCCCTTGGATTATTGACTCAGGAGCCTCGGACCACATGTCTAGCTCTTCCGACTTGTTTTCTATATATACTCCTCATTCAAGTCAAGACAAAGTTCGTATTGCAGATGGCACCTTTTCTTCTGTTACAGGGAGGGGTGTCATTCATGCCACTCCCTCATTGCCTCTGTCATCGGTTCTACATGTTCCTAGTTTTACCTCTAATTTGTTATCTATTAGTCGTATAATGCATGATTTGAATTGTAGTGTAACCTTTTTCCCTTCTCACTGTGTTTTTCAGGACCTTACCACAAGGAGGACGATTGGCAGTGGTAGAGTGGAGAATGGCCTTTACATTTTGGATGGAGGAATCAAAGAAGCTCATCATACTACTAGTTCTAAAAATAAGTCGGATGACATTTGGTTATTACATAAGAGATTAGGACATCCTTCCTTCTATTTACTTAAAACATATGTTTCCTTCTTTAGTTAATAAACCTGTTTCTGAATTTTATTGTGAATCCTGTGAACTTGGAAAACATCATCGGACATCTTTTGCTCCGACTTTTAATAAAAGTTTAGTTCCTTTTTCTTTAATTCATTATGATGTATGGGGTCCTTCCCGTATTAATTCTCTAAAAGGTCATCGTTGATTTGTGAGTTTTATTGATGATTATTCACGCACTACATGGCTTTATCTTATGAAAGAGAAGCGTGAAGTGTTTTCTATCTTTAAATCCTTCTATCTGATGGTTTTAACTCAGTTTGGTACTGGTATAAAAATTTTACGTTCTGATCAAGGAGGTGAATATATTGATTTAGGTCTAGGTGAATTCTTTACATCCAAGGGTATTTTACATCAAACTTTTTGCACCGACACTCCACAACAAAATGGAGTAGCGAAACGCAAGAACCGTCATTTACTTAATGTTGCTCGCTCCTTGATGTTCACAGCCAATGCCCCTAAGCCATATTGGGGTGAGGCTGTCTTAACAGCAGCTTATTTGATTAATAGACTTCCTACCCAGGTCCTCCATAAAAAAAGCACCCACTGATCTTCTGATTCACCCTTCTTCCAGTTTTTCTATTCCCCCTAGGGTCTTTAGTTGTGTATGTTTTGTCCATAATAGCTCTCCTACTAAGGGCAAACTAGATCCTAGAGCCATTAAATGTATTTTTCTGGGGTACTCTCCTACTCAAAAAGGGTACAAGTGTTATAATCCGAATACTAGGAAGTGGTATGTGTCTATGGATGTCACTTTCCATGAATCTATCCCTTTCTTCCCATCTTCAAGAGTACCTCTTCAGGGGGAGAAGGAACATGAAGAGACTCTGGGACATATCTTTCCTGTCTTACCTGAAATTTCTAGTGAGGAGAAGGTTAATGAGGAACCCATACTGTTAGGAGTGGAAGAAGAGGAAGAGGAACTAATAACCCTCAGACAGAACGATGTTAATGAAGGTGCAGAAGTACATGTTACTCCGAAGGGAAAAAAAATTGTTAGTGTACTCAAAAGGCACATGGAGTAAGAACAAGGGTAAGGAGGTAGAGGCCATTACTTCTATTCCTTCACTGCCATCTTCTCCAACTGGTGATGTCTCTGATATTTCTCCAGGTAATACTGATAATTCATTTTCTACAGAGTCTGATGATCTCGATGTTCCTATTGCTGTTAGAAAGGGTGTTAGATCTTGTACTCAACACCCTATATCTAACTTTGTGTCTTATTCTCACTTGTCTCCTACTTATCGTTCATTCCTTTCAAATATTGCCTCCGTTTCTGTCCCTAATCATGTCCAGGATGCTCTTGGAGATCCCAAGTGGAAACATGCCATGGATGAAGAGATGAACGCTCTTCATAAAAGTAGTTACCTATGGGCAAGAGAACAATGGGGTGCAAGTGGGTGTATGCAGTAAAGCATAGAGCTGATGGTTCCATTTAAAGATTTAAAGCTCGTCTTGTTGCCAAGGGTTTCACTCAGACATATGGAGTGAATTATCAGGAGACCTGTGCTCCAGTTGCGAAGATGAACTCTATCAGAGTCCTTTTATCCCTTGCAGCCAACTGTGATTGGCCTCTTCATCAATTTGACGTAAAGAATGCATTTCTCCATAGTAATTTGGAGGAAGAAGTGTACATGGATATTCCCCCTGGATATGCAAACTCAGAGACAGAAGGTCAAGTATGTAGGCTCAAGAAGTCGTTGTATGGCCTAAAGCAGTCACCAAGAGCCTGGTTTGAGAGACTTACACATGCTATGTGTAGATATGGGTTCAAACAAAGTCAAGCAGATCACACGTTATTTATCAAACACTCCTTGCATGGTAAGACTACTGCACTGACATTATCCTTACAGGTGATGACGTGGAGGAAATGCAACGATTAAAAGGGTACATGGCAAAAGAGTTTGAAATAAAAGATCTAGGAGAGCTAAAGTATTTTCTGGGAATTGAAGTTGCCAAGTCTAAGCATGGAATATTCATCTCTCATAGAAAGTATGTGCTGGATCTCTTGAGTGAAATTGGGATGCTTGGAAGTAGAACATGTGATACACCTGTTGAACCAAATCAGAAATTGAGTGATGAAAAAGGTGGGAAAATGGTAGACAGGGGGAGATATCAGCGACTGGTAGGAAAACTTATCTATCTATCTCATACCCGTCCTGATATTTCATTTGCTGTAGGAGTAGTTAGTCAATTTATGCACGCACCTTATGAGAGACACTTAGATGCGGTTAACACGATATCGAGATACCTTAAGTCAACACCTGGCACGGGTTTATTTTTTGGTAGGCATGACCATTTCAGAATAGAAGCATACACTAATGCGGATTGGGTTGGTTCTATGACAGACAGAAGGTCTAGTTCAGGGTACTGTACTTTCGTGGGAGGTAACCTTGTTACGTGGAGAAGCAAGAAGCAAAGTGTTGTGGCTCGGTCTAGTGCAGAAGTTGAATTTAGAGCAATGGCTCAAGGTGTGTGTGAACTTCTATGGTTAAAGTTGCTATTGAAAGACTTGAAGGTGGAAACTAGTGATTCAATGAAGTTGTACTGTGATAGTAAGTCAGCTATTAGTATCGCACAAAATCCTGTCCAACATGACAGACCAAAACATATTGAGATCGACAGGCACTTCATTAAAGAGAATCTTGATAATGGAGCAATTTGCACTCCTTTTGTGAAGAGTAGTAATCAACTTGCCGATGTTCTTACTAAAGGAGTTGGAGTTAAGCCTTTCCATGATATGCTTAGCAAGCTGGGATTGAGAGATTCTCACCAGCTTGAGGGGGAGTGTTAGTTAAATGTGTTTAGTTTTATCTTATTATTGTATAAGGGCTTTAATGTAATTTTTATTTCTCTTCTTTATTGAATAATATATATGGGGTGTGACTAATTGTCAACCCTAAGTTTGGCATAATCTCATTGTTAACAGCCCTACCATTTTGTCCCACATTGTCCAGTGCATCAAAATCAGACACAGAGAGTAGAGGCAAGTATTATAGAGACATGATTTTGTCTATATACATAAGAAATCAAAAGGCATTATCCTTTTTCAAGTAGTTAGTTAAATAAAAATACCTAGAAGAAGTATCAAAGACCAACCTTTGAGAATAATGATCCACACAGCTCTGGAGCTCTATACCATCTTGTAGCTACATAGTCCTACAAATATATCATGAAAAGGAGTATAAAAGACCAGGTCCCATGTCATATTATGAAGAAAATTCAAAATATAAATGTAATACTGTAGCAGTAACAGAATGGAAGTAGCAAATTCACATATATAAATTCCTGAATAGCATACCGTCCAAAACATTGTCGTGGGTGTATCAGTGAATGCAACTCTTGCCAATCCAAAATCACATATTTTAAGTTTACAGTTAGCATTGGCCAGTATATTCTTTGGCTTTAGATCTCTATGGTAAACATTAGCTGCAACCAAATAGCCAACAATCAGATACGCAGAACATTGAACCCACCTCAGTACCATGAGCACTCATGGGTGCAAGAAGAAATACAAAAATATAACTGATAAATAAATGTGTTTGAAAAATAAAAGAAACTTAACATTCTTATAAGAGCAGCTTTTTGTGTTACAAAAGGAGTAGCAATTCAAGGATGTAGTGCCCAACCCAAACAACTGATGTGAACCATAGTCTTAAGAAGTTTAGGAAAAGCATCCGTGACAATGACATTTTAAACGCAATGTAGCAAGGACACTTCAATTGGGCATCATGTTCTTGCCCGACACATGTCGAACACCGACATGCGTTGGACATGTGCACACGTACACACACGCAAAAAACGTGCCTTATTTTTTTTTTTGCATTGGAAACACCTCAGAGATGGTCGGACATCCGGAGTGGCTCATTCAAAAACGTTTTTAATCTGGAGGGAAAAGCCTTAGTATAATCTAATAGAGATAAGTAATGGGTTCATATGCAAAATTTAGGAGACAAGAGTGGATACGAAATTGATGGCAATCTTAGCCACTTGCGGCGCTCTGCTCCCTAGTGGCACTTTCGGCCCTACCGGCGGTGTTGAAATATGGTAGAATATATTAATATGATAATTATCACGATATGATATTATCTAGTATATGTGAAATTGAGGTATTATGATAGGATATTATCTAATACATTAATATAATATGTATATATATTATATGATATGATGTATTGATTGACGTAGTGATGTATTGGATTTCCTATTGCCTATATAAAGACCCCTCATGTAGCATTCATATTTTCTGACACACGTGAATTAAGAAACCGCAAACCCTCATCATCCCCTTTCTGTTTGACCAGTCACTGCTCTCATTACAACCCTAGTCGAAGTCAAATCTAACAGTGTTTTCGTACTAGTCAATATTACTCGTCATCGCAACCATAGTCTAACCTTCCAATGTCTTTGCGCATCTCACCAAGCCCTAGCCAACCCTCACGAACAACTTTCCAAGTGGTGAACCCTAGCAAGAACTCCGAGACTCTGTTCTTGTGCCTCGCATCATCTTTACGACCTAACTTTTTGAATTTGCGAACACATCGGATCATTCATATCTGATTGTTTGTTTCTGAGTGATGGTCGGAGTGGTGGTAGCTCCTGCAGTGGCCGCGATGGCTCTGTTGTGAAAGGTACGCCTCAGGCGCGCCTAGGCGCGAGGAGCAGGCTGGCGCGAGACTAGGGCCTCGCCTAAGGTTAGGCGCAGCCCCTTCAATCAGGCGCATGCGAGGCGCGCCTTTTAGGGCATTTTTGCGAGGCACGAGGTGCACGAGGCGATCGCCCAATAGTTTAGCCACAAAAAAAAAAAAAAAAAACAGAAGAAACGAGATGTCGCAACCCAGGTATTTTTTTTTTCTTTTTCTTCTTCTTCTTCTTCTTCTTCCTCCTCCTTCAGCCCAGATCTGAGACGTCTTTTTTTTTTTTCTCTTTCTTCTTCTTCTTCTTTCTTCTTCCTCCTCCTTCAGCCCAGATCTGAGACGTCTTTTTTGTTTTTTCTTCTTCTGCCTCCTTCATCTTCTTCTTCTCTTCTTTCTTCTCTCTTTTTTTTTCTTTCTTTTTCTCCACTGTTGGTGGGGTTTAAAACCCTCTGTCTTTTGGCCTTTCTTTTTTTCTTTCTTTTTTTCTCTTTCTTTTTCTCCACTGCCGATGGGGTGTTTTTTTTTTTTTATTAGTGGTCAAACTGTCGGTGGGTTTAAAACCCCTCTTTTTCTTCTCTTTTGGCATTTTCTTTCTTTGTTATATAATATAATATAATATATGACCTAAATAATATGGTAGACAATATAATCTATATAATATATGACCTATATAATATAATCATAAGATAGTATAATATATAATATGTAGTGAGAATATAATATATATATATATATATACTAGGCAGAAAATATTAAAAAAAAATTTTAAAAAATACTAGAAAATTAAAAAAGTACTAGAAATTTTTTTAAAAAATGTCTTAATGTCTTAATCTTTGGGTGGAGCACATAAAATACTAGAATTTAATATAATAATATAGAAAATACTAGTATGTGTTAAAAAAGGGCATCCAGACTGCTATATCATATAAATATATATATATATATATGTATTTTTGCGCCTCGCTTCGCTCGGGCGCGCGCCTCAACAGGAGACATTTGCGCCTTAGTGCGCCTTGCGCCTTAAATAACCTTGCATGGTGACAGTTTTTGTGGTAGAGGCCAACTACGTAAGTGAACCCATTGTAGGACAGATGAGCATACCAAGGATACCGTGTTGGGACCTTGTTGGTCACCCTGCACATACGCAAATGCAGTAGTTTCTGATGCTACGCCTACTACACCGGCGGTAGATGAGACGGTTTTTGTGCCAAATGACACATACTCCCAGTATCTTCAGTATTAAGCATCCCAACAGACATCTCTCCCAGTTGCTTCCTCAACTGAAGGTAGTCACACTGCTTGTCTCACTTCTCGCACCACCCCATTGGGTTATCGATTCTGCTGCTATCGATCATGTCACGATATACCTACTCTCTTTACTTCTTCAATACTCATATACCCTGCCACCTACAAATTTGCTACATCTGTTGAGGGTATAGGTACAGTGTAGCCATCTCCCCATTTTTAATATCCTCTATCCTCTATATACCAAATCCCCTTTTAATTTGGTTTTTGTGAGTAGATGACTAAGACTCTAAATTAGTTTGTCATTTTCACCCAACTCTATTCTTATCCAAGATTTGAAGACTCGAAAGACAATTGGCGAAGGGGGTAAGTTAAACAGCCTCTATTACTTTGATCGACCAAGTACACATGCTCTCTCTCTCCTACTGTCTATCCTGTCGCTGTCTCTCCCCATCAGGTCCACTGTCGTCTTGATCATCCATCCTTGGCCAACTTCAAGATTTAAATTCCCTATCCCAATCACTTGTCTACTTCATAGTGTGAGTCATGTCAATTGGATAGCACCATCATGTTACTTTCGCTTCTCGGGTCAATAATCGTGAGTCAAAACCTTTTATGTTAGTCCATACAAATGTTTGAGGTCCTCAACGTATCACGAATTTCGCTACTTTATAATTTTTCAAGAGTAGCTTGGTTATATTAATGAAAGGGCATTCAAAACTTTTTCAATCTTTTGTGCTTTCTGTACTCGAATTAAAAATCAGTTTAATATTTCTGTTCGCATTCTCCATAGGATAATGCACCAGAATACTTTTCTCAGCCCTTCACCTCTTTTGTGACAAAGCTTGGAATGATCCATTAATCGTCACATGTTCATACGCTAAAACAAAATGGTTTTATCCAATAAAAATTTACAATTGTTCGAGGTCATCCGACCTTTGTGTTTGAAATGAATGTCCCGAAACCTTCGTAGGGTGATGCTGTAACAGTGTGCTACCTTATTAACCATATGCCATCCTCGGTTCTTTGTGGACTTACCCCGGATTCCACACAGTTTCCTAGTGAGCCTTCATTTCTTTTGGCTCCTCGTATCTTTAGTTGTACCTGTTTTGGCCACCAACTTGCCGCAGAAACCGATAAGTTATACCCACCGGCTCTTAAGTGCATATTCCTAGGGTACTCCAGGACTCAAAAGGGCTATTGATGTTATAGTCCTTCCATCTATCGGGTCTTTGTCTATGCCAATGACACTTTTTGTTAATCTACACCTTATTACTCTCTGTCTCTTCTGTTGCTAATCCGAACTTTATGTTGCCTTCACCTCAACCACTCTCCCTAACACAACACCAGACATCTCACCTAGTTTCTTTCTTCCCGTATCACAGGTATCCTTTGATTGCGTAGTACAAAGACTACTCTAGTCATAGCTGCTACAACTGCTGAGCCTTCGGCTTTCGAGTCCTCAGATCCAGTTACCTCCTCTTCAGCCACAACAAAGTTAAACCTCCCCATTGTTCTTTGCAAGGTTATGTGTTCATTTACTACTCACCCTATTGCTAATTTTGTCTCTTATGATCACTTCTTGTTGAAATTAGGAGATTTATACTAATTTGAAGCTTGCTTTTATGGTCATGTTGATAGTATTTCTTTCCATTCATTGTCTTTTATTGTGGTTGATTCACTTTCCTTTTTAATCTCTCTTAGTAAGACTATATATACATGGGAGTATAAAGGAATAAAATATCTTTTCCCTAAAGTCTTTTTGGTATCAAAGCCAATTCCCGGTCCCAACCGAAGCCCTCACCACACCGAAGCCCTCACCACACCGAAGCCCTTACCACCTCCTCCTCCTCCTCCATCAGTCGAAGCCCTTACCACCCTCTCTCAGCCTCGTCGAGCCTCCCCAGCCACCACCCAGCCCTCGCTGCACCACCCCACCTCTCCCTGACCTGCGCCGCAGCCCTTAGGCTTTTCCACCCAACGACACAGGCTCCCAGCCCCTCAGCTCTGTCCCGCTGCCCTTCGGCTGCATCTTGTGCCCTTGTAAGGGCTTGTTCATGAAGTGTTAGAGCCTGTCTCGTGCTCTTTGTCTTCCGTCCGGGTAACCGAGTGGCCGGTTGCCCCCATTGTCTTCAGTCGAGTTTTCGGCTGTGATTGTTCATCTTGTCGCTTTCTTCTGGTTGTGTGGTTTCCAGATTTTGCTTCCTCTGTTCAAATTCCGCGAGGTTACATGGCTAATACATTAAAGGAGGTTGCTCCTACGACTCCTCGTCCAGATCTCTCTCTTTCCCATCCTACACTAACTCAACGTGTCATGGGTGTGTGGTTTAATGGAAAGAACTTTCATGCCTGGTCTCACTCCCTCCGTCTTTATCTTTGTGGAAAACAAAAGATTGGGTGGATTCTTGGCAAGGAACCTATGCTTGTTGAATCCGATCCCCAAGTTTGATGAGTGGTACACCGATAACTGTATTATTTTGGGTTGGATGTTCAATTATATAGAAGAATGGGTCTACCATATGTTCATGTATCACGATACCGTTCATGGTCTTTGGACTGCCTTGACTAAGATGCATGTTCATGCACATTGCGATTCCCGCATATTCAAGCTCCACCAGGATATTTCTCACGCCTCTCAGGCAACCTTAGGACTCACTGTTGCTGATTTCTTTGGGAACTCCAGACCAGATGGGAGGAGCTGGCTCAATATGAGCCCCTAAGTAACTTTTCTAATGATGCCATTGTCGAGTATAAGTGCCTTGACCGTCGACACACCTACCAGTTTCTGATGGGCTTAAAGCCCGTGTTTGAGGCCCTTCGCACCCAGATTTTGAATACCATTCCTATGCCCTCTCTATCTCAGCATTTGCTACTGCAGATGGCGATGAGCGACGACGCAGCCTTCTATTACCGTCTCCTATGGCTGAGTCCCCTCCTCCGATTCCTGATCAGATAGCCTTTGTTGCTCCTTCGGGCTCTTGCACCGGTGGTAACCGTCCATATTGTCAGCATTGTCGCAAGCCGGGTCAACTCCCCACACTCCAGTCCTCTTCTCTACGAAGTGCTTGAGGACAAAGAGAATGAGTCAAGACTCAATATTATCATTGGTGAAGAAATCTTGGGACACGTCACACGTACAAGAAGAAGATCATGGTA
Organism: Hydrangea macrophylla; assembly: GCA_033977485.1. Classification (NCBI taxonomy): domain Eukaryota; kingdom Viridiplantae; phylum Streptophyta; class Magnoliopsida; order Cornales; family Hydrangeaceae; genus Hydrangea; species Hydrangea macrophylla. Next base: position 11,051,867 of record CM066990.1, on the reverse strand, counting down.
AAATGGCTTGTTCATTACATGGGTTAGTGGGTTAAATGGGTGACCCGTGAATTGCATTAGTCGGGTATGGGTATAAGTTTTTCACATGTCTAGAAATGACACAATTATTGACACGACACGATTATGACACGACACGATTGTCACACCTGGAGACCGAGTGCATTTTTATATTTTATATTTTCAACTTTTGTATAAAAACTAATATATAATAATGCAAACCTCCCTATAATGGGGAATATGGTTCAAGTTGGAGACTTAAAAGTGATTATCTAAGATAGCTTTCTAGCTATTTTGGCTAAAAATTATAGAAAATTTAGGTAATGTGGTTGGAGATGCTCTTAATAGTATATGTTTGTTTGGTTCCTTTGTTATTTGATATGTTACTTCACCTTGGAGTTGTCTAGCAAGACAGTTTATTATTTTGGTTGATTGATTTGAGATTTTTTTTTTACGGTGTTAAATATATTTTCCTTATTTTTTTATATTATAATTCTATTTTTAACCTGTTTTTTTTTCTTTCAAAATCAAAAGGCTTATGCCCCACACCTCATGGCTTACACCTTGCCTCAATGGTGGTGCCATGGTGAAACGCCTCGCCTGGCACTTTCCCCTTTTAAAACATTGCATCGCACAATCAATTAGAAAATGTAGTTTTAAAAGGGTCTTAGCCATATTCATATCCTACGTTCTAAAAGATTTTTCTTGGGGTCATGTCCGTATCATGTCAAATACTTGATATTAATTTATGTGTATAAACAATGCCAATTAGAATGCCACTGGGTAGACAACTGAGTATTCCTTTCACCTGTTGCAAAAAAGCTAGGCAGGGCTCAAAGCAAATAGAGGTAAACTTTACCTGTGTGAATATACTTCAAAGCACGTAGCAGCTGGTAAAGGAAAAACTGATAGTGTTCACGGGTCAAGTCATCGTTAGCCTTGATGACTTGGTGAAGATCAGATTCCATGAGCTCAAAAACAACATAAATATCCTTGAAGTCTCTTCTAGAAGGTGGAAGCATAATATGCTTAATTTCCACGATGTCGGGATGTCGGAGAAGTCTGAGCAGTTTAATCTCACGAAGAATTCGAGCAGCATCTGAAATGTGTTCAAAAATATCATGTATTTTCTTTATTGCCACTTTTTCACCAGTATGGGTGTCTATGGCCGAGCAAACCACCCCATAGCTGCCTTTCCCTATAACCTCCTGAATTTTGTACCTATTGGCATCACCATAGTCAGAGAAGAAGTCCATCTCTGTTGAATTCTGTGCACAAAAAAACAAATCAAGTCGGACTGAGTACTACAAGCAAATGACTAGCCTATTCAGATTACTAAATAGTCCGAGGAGAAAAACGCCATTATTGCAAACACATCTATATAAGTGTTTATACATCCCAACCAATGCAACAAATTGTTTCTTCTTTTGAAAAGAATAAATTAGTTTGATGATGTTCACATTACTTTGACATACTCAAAAGATAGAGGTTTGTGTGATGGGAAAAAATCAACACATTGAATTGACTAGTTATAAGAGTTTCGGAGGACCTTATTCATTTTGCAACGTACCACTTGTAAAGAAATTACAAATCCTTATGGAACTAAAAACCATGGATAGCAGTACTCATAGAGTCATAAGGCATAATTCACAATGACAAGTTAATAACAAAGAATATGACCAACTACACTACAAAAAAAGCCAAAATGATACATGTTAGGAAAAACAAAAACACAAGAAGATAGCATAATATCTACACAACTTACATATAACTGTTTTCAGCAACTTTTTCTTCTTCTTCTTCTTCTTTCTTTCTTTTTTTTTATTTTTTTTTTTACCAATTTAGCAAATGTGCAAAATTCTAATCATGTGAATGAAATTCATTGTGATCAGAAAAGAAATGGTCTTTATTCAACTTCCTCATTATGCAAGTAAGGAACGTTTACAGCTTCTAGAGAAATATCAGTTATAATAGCCTTAAAAAACAAATTGGTTATGCTAGAAAAATCCAAAGACCACACACTGGAAAACCAACTATAGTGTTTCTCAGAACCAAGAGATAATATTTCAAGCGTTAATGAAAAAAGTTGCGATGACAAAGAACCGAAAAATAATGTGAGAAAAATAAATAAATATCAGAATTCCTTTTCTTTAATCTCAATCTGTATCCGGATGCAAAAGAGAGGAGGCAATAAACTGGTGATGGGCAAAGAAAATGGAAAAGAACATTAAAATGAAACAGAATCAGGTTCTAGTAGAATGAAAAATTGAAATAATTCAACAAGATGCCAATAAAGATGCTCAAAAAGAAGAAGCATCAGCATTTCTTTTTTTGATAATCATTCTAGAATAGGAATGAGACCCGCCTGGTTGGGGGGAGAGAGAGAGAGAGGGATATCCACAAACAACGAAACGGAAAAGAGAAATTACCGAAACAGTTGATGATTAACATGAACAGCATCTTATGAACTGAGAATCAATACGTTACACAGTTAATTAAGACAACACAAACCGAAATATACAAAAAAAAAAAAAAAAAAAAAAAAACAAAAAAACAAAACAAAAAAACACAAAGAAAAAACAAAAACAAAAACAACAAAAAACAAAAACAAAAAAACTGAATGTCACCAAGCAAACAATTAACAGCTCAAACCCAGCTCAGTTTTTTTTTTTTTTTTACTAATATATGTATATATGAATATATATATATATATATACACACAGATAATAGATATGCCAGCATGTATGAAGTTTAAGCTGACCTTCTTCCGGTGATCTTGCTGCATTATTATTATTATTAGTACAGTTATGCTCCAGAAATTGAAAAAGCAGTTGCGATAACTCTGTAGTAATTGATTTAAAAATATGAGTTATGATCAGAGAATGGACCGAATTCAAAGAAGAATTAGTCACATTTGCCCACAACGATCCACTCTTCCGATCAAAAACCAACCCTTATTCGCCTTGAATTGAAACCTAACCAGATCCCTAACGCATTCCATCATCAACAACTCTCTACACTTCAAAAACGAGATAGCAATAGAACCTCCTGTGTAGCTGCTAAATCCCAAGATCCAAGCCCCCTAACTCAATCCCACACCTCTCTCTCTCTCTCTCTCTCTCTCTCTCTCTCTCTCTCTTTCTATATATATATATATATATATGTGTGTGTGTGTAGAATCGCTGCACTCACATGGATCTGAATAAACCGAATTGGAATTAGAGGAACGGTCAGAGATTAAGATCAGAACACCGACACAAGATGGACAAAGTGTAGAGAGAGAGAGAGAGAGGAAGGGATAGAGAGAGGGTGAGGAGAGAAGAATGGCATATATACGGTGTATTTTCTGTCTAGCATACGGAGTTTTGGATTGAATACGACAATGGCCGATACCGTAATTACTAGAAAATTTTGAGAGGTAATGTTTTGGTTGAAAGAGTATGGGACCTTTTTCTGATTTCAATAAGTTATTCTCTAGACTTACTGGGATGTTTGGTATTACCGCACGCAACACCTTTGGATGGTGACGCGTCCTCCATCGCACAGCTTATGTGATGTAATTGAATGAGCATCAATCCATTTTTCGTGGGGTAACCGGAAAAGGAAAAAAAAAATTAAAAAAAAAATTAAGGTTTCGTTTGGTAACGTTGTCGTTTAAAAAAATATATTTAAGGGTTCGTTTGGTAACATTTTCGTTTTCTGTTTTCTGTTTTTGTTTTCGTTTTTTAGAAAATAAAAATTGAAAACACGTTTGGTAACGTTTTTATTTTCTGTTTTTAAAAAACGTTTTCAAATTTTGGGTAAAAAATGAAAACACCAAAAAGTCGTTTTGAGTTTCCTGTTTTTTTTTTTTTAATTAACAATGTTACCAAACAAGTTTTTGTTTTTTTTTTCAAAAAAAAAAAAAAGCAAAACTGGTTTTCGTTTTTAAAAAACTGAAAACTCAAAACAGGAAACGTTACCATGCGAGTCTTAAGTTTTATCGTATTTTCATTTCGGCACTAGTAGCCAGAGATGGGAATGGGACGAATGGGAATGGGACGGGTTTATCGGGTTACCTGTCTCACCCCGTCCCACCCCACCCCACCCCGCCCTGTCATTGATAAGTAGAGTATGGGGTGGTTCAATAGAGGTAGAGGTGGGTATGAGAATAAACTTCTTAACCCATTCCAGGTTAGGGGTAAGGGCCAAGTCCCCCAAACCCGCCCTGATTATACAGCACATTTACTTAAATGCCCTAATTAGTTATGTAATTACCTAAAATACCTAGTAGTATAAATCCTACTCCTAGCAAGTAAGGGTTTAATTTGTTCACAAATCACACTTCACGTTACATACGACAACAACTCTCTCACCTCTGAAGCATCAGTCTGATGTCGGTCACCATTGTCGACACCCTTCTTCGTCGATCTCCGTCGATGAAGCCCTAGAAGAGGTAACTGTGTGTGATTGAGGTCGTGAGTGTGTTTCTATGTGTGTGTGTTCATGTCTCTGTGTGTGCTTGTATCTATATATGTGTATTTGTGTTCAGCGAGTGTGTGTGATTCAAGTGTGTGTTCGGTATTTGTGTTTGTGTTCAACGAGTGTGTGTGATTCAAGTGTGTGTGTTCGGTATTCGTATGTGTGTGTCAGTGTGTGATTCAAATATGTTTGTGTGTGTATGTGTGATTCAAGTATGATTCGTGCGCGTGCGCGTGTGTGTGTATGTGTGTGTGTGTGTGTGTGTGTGTGTGTTTGGTTTTGAGATTGTAGTCATCATTATATGGATTAATTACTTTTTTTTGGACTGAATGTGACTGGATTAGGAAGAAGACTTCAAAAGGAAGTTGTCGGGGCGAGGCGAGGCGAGGCAGGGCAGGGATAGGTTACCAAGACGTTAACGGGGTCGAGGTCGGGGTTAGGACAAGATACTCCTTAGGGCAGGGCGGGGTCGGGGAGATGATTCATTCAATCGAGGCCAGGGCTGGGGCCTGTCTGTATGGGGGCCCCGTCCCATACCCGGCTCGTTGCTATCCCTACTTATGTCATTGCACGAGACTAGGCCTGTAAACATATCGAATTTGGACCGAATTTGCCACATCATAATCCGATAGAAATCTATTATCCAAATCCAATCCGTGAATCCGATGAATTTGCTTGTATAAAATTCGTATCCGAATTTATTTGGATTCAGATATCCAATTAGATATCTGTTAAGCAAAAAAGGGAACCCCTATTGTGGGTACCTCGACCAAGTTTAGGGCCTAAAAGATCAAGCCCACTTGATTGATCCCATTCAAATCTCATGCCAACGGCCATCATTAGCATTTATCTTATCCAGCCAATTTGGATTACTCGTATTTGGATCCATGGGTCTTTTATCTATATCCGAGGCTACAATTGAAGCCCATGATTCATATCTGAGGCTACACGAGTGAATAATCTAATTTATTTCCCACAAGGCGAAATCCAAAGAGATCCTCGCTAATAGAGTCGTCACTTGGTTTGATAAAGGAAACCAAGAAAACTAAAGTCTATCAAGTCCAATGGATAGAGAGCACCACCCCTTCGTCACCAAAGAACTCGATTTCGGGGGTTAAGGTACGAGAGAGGAAGGAGCTAGATCGTGCTAAAACACCCCCTCTCACCCCGTCCGACGATAAGCCTCTACTCAGATTTCAAGGTGTTTGACTAAACATTATGTGGACCGTTTCATTTATTTCTAGTGCAAGTCTATGTAAAGTTATAAACAGCTAAAGAAAGAAAATAGTGTAAGAAACTGTACAAAATATTATAAAATGTACGTGCTTAAGCAGTAATTCGAGGAATTCTATGCACAAGTACCATATAAGGAAATTAAAACTAGTTTTATCCACTTATGCATGTTTTTATATGATCTAGGAAAGCAATAAATAGAAGGGATTAAAAGAACTTACCCGGGATAGCAAAGCATTTCCAAATATAGCCTCCTAATTAACCAAGTTAGGATGATACAAGCATAATAACCAAACATGGGTGCTAGGTACATGTGTGGTGTTCGGGATATCTATTATTCTATATGTGGATAGTGTGCATGTGTATGCATGGATGCATGGATAAGCTAAACTAGGTTAAATATGAATAAGCAAAACTAGATTTAGGGTTTCATGGTCCCTAGTGAGATTGGAATAGCCATGGCTTGGCTACCAATTCCACTAGTGGTGGCTATCACATGGTGGGATAGGACCACTAGGGATAGCCTATCTATGAACGGGATAGTTGTAACAACCCTAAAAAAATTTAGTGTGTAAATAATTATTTTCATTAATTTTTTTCAATTAGCAATGATATATGAGTGTACCTAGGTAAGACACGTGTTTAAAAATTTTAAGTTTGGAGAACCCATAAATTAAATTACTAGTAAGCATATTTAATTTGTTAGTAATACCAGTAATATTTCTCCGTTTGTTTTTGTATTAAAATTTCTAATGTTTCATTATTATTATGACATGACATTTTGAGCTTTAATTAAATTTTATGATAGATTATTGTCTGACCGAGTTACAATTTTTGTAGAATGACGAGTTTAGTGTCGGGTAGTGTTTCGGGGCCCACTAGTAAGTTAAGTAGTGAATTTAACATGAAAATTAAGTACCCGGGGTATGAGTACTATTTGGGTTAGCTATTTTAGTGGTTTGGATTGCATTATGGGCTCATATAGGTCTCTTTTGTGAGCCCACAAGAAGAAAAACGGGATTATTGTACAGTCAAGTGTTAGTAGTTTTATAAACCTAGTTAGGAGAGTATGATATCCATATATCATTAACCCTAGCCACCCAAAAAGAGAAACCCACATCTCTATTCACAGCCGTAATAGAGAGAGAGAGAGAGAGAGAGAAGAAGAAGAAGAAGAAGAAGAAGAAAGGAGAATGGTCTCGGGTTCGTGGGCACGTGGGGAATCGCGGAACATTCGTGGTGGTCGATTTTTTATCAACGAGGTGAGTTAAATTTTGTGTATGCGAGCATATATATATATACACGTATGTATATATTCATGTATACGGGAGTAAATTAAAGTAGTACATGTTTAATTAATTGTTAGGGTTAAATCTTAGTAATGGATATACGTTGTGTTGTTGTTGAAGTAATCTAGATATTTTCTTTCCCCTTCGTGTGACTTTGTGATTATGATATCAAGGTATTCGAAAAGGGTTAGGTGAAAACAAAATCATATGTGAGATATTCATAGTAATTAAGAAATATATGTGAAATTCGTTTTTTTTTATTTCACACAGTTACAGAAACTTTAGAAAATTATTGTAAACTCATGGGTTGGAATTTTAACATTCTGTCTGCTTATCCTGTGTAAAACGCAATTTTGCACACTTTTCGTGTTTTGAGTTTTTCCTAATTCTGCACCGTTTGGGCTGTAGATTTAAATTTCAGTAGCAGTTTTTTATATGATTAAAAACGTATTGGATGTCTAATTTGATTTATCTGTCGGGATAAACTCGTGTTTGTTATTATGATATAACGTGAAATTTCGTTGAGATGTAAGCATTCTCATCTAATGTTGGGTTTCATAAATTTGTGAATGTGAGACCATCCATGTGAAGATTTTTTAGAAGTTAATATTAGAAAATCCTTTAGTGTTCACCACTGCTCCTTATGAGTTTAGGCGGCGACTTCGTGGATGACCCGTCTTGTGTGATTAGACGGCGACTACGTGGATGACCCATCTCTTTATTTTAAGCCTTATGCCCGGCTTGTTGGTCTATTTCATGTGTATTTAGACATTGTTTATTGACGTAAAAAACGTAAGTACTAGCCTTTCGGTGTAGACTCAAATCCCAGTGATACCCCATGGGAGTTGGGACCGGAGTGGGAGTTAGTATTACGTTAGGAGACACATGGGATATATGTGTAGGCTGAACCATGGATGGGTGGCCGAAGTGGTGAACATAAGGTTTAATTAACTAAAACACATGTGGTGCTTAAATTGCGGCTATACGTTGTAATGTAGTTCGTTATATTTTGTTGTAGTCGAATTCTTGTCATATCAAACAACTTATGTGGGTATCCGTTAGTTTAAATGTAGTATTGTATGTGTACCATAATATCTTTGGGAACATTGTGAACTAATAATAAATAGGATCAGATTAGTAAATTAGATAATTTGGTCACTTAACTTTACAATTGAGGGTCGTTTCGCATAACCTGAAGTAAAACGACAATCCGAACGACTTTTGTGTTTTACACTTTTCCTAAAAACGTCATCTTGACACCGTTTTGATTTAATTTCAGAATCTGCTGAATATCGCGTGTTTTATGAGCTGAAGCTTAATAATTAATTTATTACTTATGTGTTTAGAATTAATGAGCGGGGTCGCGTGGCTTCCCTTGGAAATTTAATTCTGAACATCTTTCGTGTTTTAAGTTTTGTCCAATTCCAACTCCTTCTTGGAGATAAATTTATTTATTTTTAATAACATTTAAAGTATGATTTTGATTTTTTTTACTAACATCTATTTATGCAGGATGGTAGGCCCACTAATATGTTTGCAGGTATTGGCCTACCATAGCTAAGAAGGGTAAGTATTTATTCAGTCTAGTTCGGGTAGGAACTATATGGCCGCCACATAAAAGGGAAACTACCCCTATGTCCCGTTATGTGAGCGGAACTACTTTCCTGCCCGATCTTTTATTTATTATTGTTGTGTTGGTGTAAGGGATTGTGAGCGATCCCTAAGACTGTGTGTGATTAGTGTTATTTAACTCATACCAGTCATGTGACTGACCGTTGAGTTTTTCTTGCGGGTGCGTTCTTTTTGGAGCGTAACCGATCGGAATGTGCAGGGATAGTGACAAGTTCGTGGGATCTGGTAGCAGGAGAAGTGTGAAGTCCTTATTAGCTTTTATAAATTTTTATTTGAGAGTTTTAATATTTTAGATATTGGCGTTGTGGGCCATTTGACTTTTAAGATACTGTTTGCATGACATTTATGGAGAGATATTAATTATGGTTTTGGAACCTTAGGTTTTCATCCTTGTTGTTGGAATATTTTACTGGTATATTGCATTTGTGAATTAAGTTTTATCCTGTACAGATTGTGTGATATTTTACGTTTCGATCACCTCTAATAATTGGACAACTGGATATTGGTTTAGGGATTCCCCCTTGACTAATATTTAATTGTCTGAAAATTCGGGGTGTGACAGTTTGGTACCAGAGCTTAAGGTTAGCTTAGCAAGTCTAAGTGATTCTCGGAATGTGGTTTATGGGTTGGTTAGAGCCTTAGGTTTGCGGATTTTTGGGGAAGGGGTTATGTGTTGTAATGTGCTTCTTTTGCTTTATGATGCTATGTGTTTCATGGTATTATGTGTTTTGTTCTACTATGTGCTTTGTAATGTGTTAGTCATAAATTCATATCATTTTCGAGATGACTTTATAGGAGCACACATGATACTGTTTAGATTTATATGTTTGTGCATGCATCTTTTGTTGTAACAATGGGGGTCATGTCGAGGAGAGTGTTGTTTTGGCTCATGGAGGAGCAATGTGGATGACTATCTATGTGAAGGACTGTGAAAATCTTATTTGGGAGTTGGAGGCAGAGATTGGATATATGGACTTCTTACGTGATCAACTGGTTTTCTCATCTCTATTGATTTTCTGCAATTTTTCTGATGTGGAATCTATTACTATTGGTATTGTGGATTTCTTATCTCCTGATGCAGATATTATCAATGGGTATTCTGGGTTTCTTATGATTATTTTATCTCTATTCTCTACTGCTATTCTATTATTGAATTCACGAGTTATGCTTCCATCAGGCAATTCTGTTCTTTGTTGTTTTCAAGAGTTATTGTTAATGGTATTCTCCTCTGTGTGACTTATTATAATCTGGATGAGTATTGAAGTATCATCAGCGGCATCTTTATGTCAGTGAGATTGTATGTATGATCAACAAGATAATTGGATACCCCGAGAAGGAGTAGTGCAGAGGGAACGGTAAGAGGGGAGCATGTTCATGCACGTAGTCATATCTTTGTGTAATTGATCAATTGTTTTATTTATTTATTTTTTTTTTTTATGAATTGTTAATATCTAGTGTTTATGTGAAATTATGTGCTTACTGGTGTTGTGTCGTGTGTGCTGGGTAGAATTTAACCAGCGATTATACGAGACTATAGGTATACATGAGGGTTTCCTTGTTTGGATTATTCGCTCAACGTACTAAGTCTTGTATAGTTGAGAGTTAAACGTAATCAATGATTTGTATGAAATTGCATGCCTAACTTTATTTATGACTGAATTGTGTATTTACCGTTGCTACAAATTTCGAGACGAAATTTCTTTAAGGATGGTAGAATGTAACAACCCTAAAATTTTTAAGTGTGTAAATAATTATTTTCATTAATTTTTTTCAATTATCAATGATATATGAGTGTACCTAGGTAAGACACGTGTTTAAAAATTTTAAGTTTGGAGAACCCATAAATTAAATTACTAGTAAGCATATTTAATTTGTTAGTAATACCAGTAATATTTCTCCGTTTGTTTTTGTATTAAAATTTCTAATGTTTCATTATTATTATGACATGACATTTTGAGCCTTAATTAAATTTTATGATAGATTATTGTCTGACCGAGTTACAATTTTCGTAGAATGACGAGTTTAGTGTCGGGTAGTGTTTCGGGGCCCACTAGTAAGTTAAGTAGTGAATTTAACATGAAAATTAAGTACCCGGGGTATGAGTACTATTTGGGTTAGCTATTTCAGTGGTTTGGATTGCATTATGGGCTCATATAGGTCTCTTTTGTGAGCCCACAAGAAGAAAGACGGGATTCTTGTATAGTCAAGTGTTAGTAGTTTTATAAACCTAGTTAGGAGAGTATGATATCCATATATCATTAACCCTAGCCACCCAAAAAGAGAAACCCACATCTCTAATCACAGCCGCAAATAGAGAGAGAGAGAGAGAAGAAGAAGAAGAAGAAGAAGAAGAAGAAAGGAGAATGGTCTCGGGTTCGTGGGCACGTGGGGAATCGCGAAGCATACGTGGTGGTCGATTTTTGATCAATGAGGTGAGTTAAATTTTATAGATGCGAGCATATATATATACACGTATATATATATATGCATGTATACGAGAGTAAATTAAAGTAGTACATGTTTAATTTAATTGTTAGGGTTAAATCTTAGTAATGGATATACGTTGTGTTGTTGTTGAAGTAATCTAGATATTTTCTTTCCCCTTTGTGTGACTTTATGATTATGATATTAGGGTATTCGAAAAGGGTTAGGTGAATAGTTAGTTTGATAAAACCCTATGTGAGATTTTCATAGTAATTAAGAAATATATGTGAAATTCGTTTTTTTTATTTCACACAGTTGCAGAAACTTTAGAAGATTATTGTAAACTCGTGGGTTGGAATTTTAACATTCTGTCTGCGGGTCCTGTGTAAAACGCAATTCTGCACACTTTTTGTGTTTTGAGTTTTCCCTGATTCTGCACCGTTTGGGCTGTAGATTTAAATTTCAGTACCAGTTTTTTATATGATTAAAAACGTATTGGATGTCTAATTTGATTTTTCTGTCGGGATAAACTCGTGTTTGTTATTATGATATAACGTGAAATTTCGTTGAGATGTAAGCATTCTCATCTAATGTTGGGTTTCATAAATTTGTGAATGTGAGACCATCCATGTGAAGATTTTTTAGAAGTTAATATTAGAAAATCCTTTAGTGTTCACCACTGCTCCTTATGAGTTTAGGCGGCGACTTCGTGGATGACCCGTATTGTGTGATTAGACGGCGACTACGTGGATGACCCGTCTCTTTATTTTAAGCCTTATGCCCGGCTTGTTGGTCTATTTCATGTGTATTTAGACATTGTTTATTGACGTAAAAAATGTAAGTACTAGCCTTTCGGTGTAGACTCAAATCCCAGTGATACCCCATGGGAGTTGGGACCGGAGTGGGAGTTAGTATTACATTAGGAGACACATGTGATATATGTGTAGGCTGAACCATGGATGGGTGGCCGAAGTGGTGAACATAAGGTTTAATTAACTAAAACACATGTGGTGCTTAAATTGCGGCTATACGTTGTAATGTAATTCGTTATATTTTGTTGTAGTCGAATTCTTGTCATATCAAACAACTTATGTGGGTATCCGTTAGTTTAAATGTAGTATTGTATGTGTACCATAATATCTTTGGGAACATTGTGAACTAATAATAAATAGGATCAGATTAGTAAATTAGATAATTTGGTCACTTAACTTCACAATTGAGGGTCGTTTCGCGTAACCTGAAGTAAAACGACAATCCGAGTGACTTTCGTGTTTTACACTTTTCCTAAAAACGTCATCTTGACACCGTTTTGATTTAATTTCAGAATCTGCTGAATATCGCATGTTTTATGAGCTGAAGCTTAATAATTAATTTATGACTTACGTGTTTAGAATTAATGAGCGGGGTCGCGTGGCTTCCCTTGGAAATTTAATTCTGAACATCTTTCGTGTTTTAAGTTTTGTCCAATTCCAACTCCTTCTTGGAGATAAATTTTTTTTTTTTAATAACATTTAAAGTATGATTTTGATTTTTTTTCCTAACATCTATTTACGCAGGATGGTAGGCCCACTAATGTGTTTGCAGGTATTTGCCTACCATAGCTAAGAAGGGTAAGTATTTATTCAGTCTAGTTAGGAACTATATGGCCGCCACATAAAAGGAAAACTACCCCTTTGTCCCGTTATGTGAGCGAACTACTTTCTTGCCCGATCTTTTATTTATTATTGTTGTGTTGGTGTAAGGAATTGTGAGCGATCCCTAAGACTGTGTGTGATTAGTGTTATTTAACTCATACCAGTCATGTGACTGACCCGTTGAGTTTTTCTCGCGGGTGCGTTCTTTTTGGAGCGTAGCCGATCGGAATGTGTAGGGATAATGACAAGTTCGTGGGATCTGGTAGCAAGAGACGTGTGAAGTCCTTATTAGCTTTTATAAATTTTTATTTGAGAGTTTTAATATTTTAGATATTAGCGTTGTGGGCCATTTGACTTTTAAGATACTGTTTGCATGACATTTATGGAGAGATATTAATTATGGTTTTGGAATCTTAGGTTTTCATCCTTATTGTTGGAATATTTTACTGGTATATTGCATTTGTGAATTAAGTTTTGTCCTGTACAGATTGTGTGATATTTTACGTTTCGATCACCTTCATTAATTGGACAACTGGATATTGGTTTAGGGATTACCCTTTGACTAATATTTAATTGTCTGAAAATTCGGGGTGTGACAATAGTAGGCTAACCTATGAGGTTAAGAGATCTAAACTACTATGGAAAAAAGAATTACTATGAGTAAACAAGAAAAGAAAACTAAACTATGAACTATGAAAATCAAAACTAAGAAACAATAAAAACAAGAAAGAAAAGAAGAAGAAGAAAGCTTACCCCTAGAACTTCCCTCAGAATCTTCTCTAGCAAATTTCCGCTAGCACCATGATCTCTAAGAACCCAAAATCTAAAATATAATTCTCCCAAGAACTTTCTAGGAGTGCTCTAGGAATCTTCTCGTTGGGGGTTTCTTTGAGCTCTCTAGTCCTTAGGATTTTCTGGTGCATGGAATGAAGAGGTGGAGACTGCTTTTGTCACGACGCATCCCACTACGGGTGGAAATAGGACACGTGGCACGCCATCAAGGCTTATCCAGTTCCATTAAAGTAAAATGGCAGCGGAAAACATTATTAAAATCCATTAAAATCAGAGTTAAAAAAAATAAAGTTTTGTCCAGTTGTAATCAGTTAGAAAGAATTCAATTGAGAAACATAGGTCCAGTCGACTGATCAAGGATCCGGTCGACTGGTGATCTCAAACAGAAAGGTTTCAAAATATAACAGCCCATCCAATCGACTGTGTCGGGGACCCAGTCGACTGGTGCCTAAAATTATCAATCGACTGAAAATGTCCAGTCGACTGGTACCCTAATCCAGCAGAATGTCATGGCCTGGGGCCCCATCCAGTCGACTGTTTTCTCAACCCAGTCGACTGAATCAAAGACGAAACAAGCAGTAACCAATTCAACACAGTGATCCAGTCGACTGGATCAAAAACCAGTCGACTGGTTTCTGTCAGCAAAACCCAAAACTGCAGTTTTTCCCAATCAAGGTTCTCCCAAATCCAAACCAACATATGTCCACTCCATTCCATCATTCAAAAACATAAATACAAGAGCGTTTACTAGGGATTACAAGTACTAAATCTAAGTTCAGATTATACTACAACATGCTACGAATTCAAGATTATTATTACAAGTTCGGAGTAGAACAAAAGTATAGACAATTGATTCCCCGGCATTCCACGGCCTCACTCATCACGTTTCTTCTTGTCTTTCTTTTTGCCTGCAATGGAGTACATATCCACTGCTCAGCTATATGTTGAGTGTACAAGTTCTAACATATGCAATATATGATAAACATGCTTTAATCTCATAAATCATATCAATAGTCTCTAGGGAGAAAAATATGCATTCATCCGGTAGCGGCAAGTCCAAGCCTTAAACCGCGATGTCAATGGCAAGTCCAAGCCTACAACCATTACATCCCCACAAGTGCCATGGCAAGTCCAAGCCTACAACCATGCACAGTAGCCGTCACTACTCAAATTCTCAAACATCGAGAAGCTTACTCCGGCATGAATTTGTATAAAACTCCCCTTTGACCCACATAGACAACTCAACGTGCTCGCGTAAATTTAGACATACTTTTCACAATTTAGCACGTGCATAATTAACGGGCCTACAATTAACACATGGATTTCGCCCGGATCTCAATTTCGTCGTTGAAATATAAAACATGTATTTCTCTATATTTCACAAGTTAGGACTTCATACCTCGTGCGATTTCCCCCAAACTTTGAAGGATCGACTAGGAGGTCAAATGATCGTCGGATTTTGAATTTGAGAAAATTCCTACAAGTTTATACCTGTTTTTTCCAAAAGTCTAGAATTAAGATTTTTTACAAAAATTGGCCAAACACGGCCTAAGTAGTATCAAAACGTAGATCTTACCTCCACGAGTTCAAATCTTGAATCTGGAGAAAATCTGACGGACGAATGGTCGTCGTTTATCGTCGCAAAACCCGTTGGCTCCAATCTCCCTTCTCTCTCCTCTCTCTCTAGATATTTTATAACTTTTTGGAGAAATGAAATCCTATCCTCTACTATTTATAGAAAAACTTTCTGGGAATTACGTTTACCTCCCCGCCAGTTTTTCAAAACTTCTAATTAACTCCCAAAACTTCGCACACGTCCATTTTATAACTTTACGAGTGAAAACTATAAATTTCAAAAGTTTTCTACTAGGTTTCGTTTGGGTCCAAAATAACGTCCGAAAACTAAATTCTGTGGAATCTCTACACAACCTACCTTTTTAATTAACGTATCACTCACGTTCTCACCACAGTTCTCAAAATGATATACTAAAGTATCCAAATACCAGAATTATACTACACAGGTATAATTACTATTCACAAGAATACCAGATAAAGTCAAATAACATTTAAATCATGCAAATGCCATTTACTCATGCCCATGCAATATGAACTGCCATGTTCCCGTGTCCTCACTGACACCTTACCGTTGACTCACAGTCAACCTCATCACCATTATCAACTAACATTGATAAACTCCCAAATTACAAATATGCATGATAAAATTATAAATTCCTGGGATGGGTGTGACAGCTTTATATAATTTTTCTAGGTGGCAAAGTTATAAATAAGTGGAGTAGAGCCCAAGTAAATTAGGATATGGAAGTTTTTAAATTCTATCCTAATCTTTTTTGAGTGTTTTGGTAATTAAAAATACTAATTTTTGTATTTAAAAAGTCTCCAAAAATAAAACAAGATAGAAATCCTGGTTTGGGCTTTTAATCCTGTCACTGCACTATGGGACAACTTTAAAAGGTTTCACTCATTTTACGTCCAAATTAGGTTTATGACCTACGGATTTATATGCCCAAGAAATATGCTATCCATTGCAAGTGATTTCAAGCCCAAACTCCTCCTGGTTTAAGAGTTATGGTCAAAACACTAAAGTTGTGTTAAAAAAGGCTGCCCGTAATGGGCTTTCAAGGTTATTTTGGTACAAAAAATATTTGGGAATTATTTTGTTTGGGCTACAGTTTAAAAATATTTTAGGACTATTTAGAAAAGGATTTCTTGGGATCCTACCCCAAAGTCCGGATTTTGGCTCAGATAAGAGTATTTTGACTTAATAAAAATATTTTGGTCATTTCACGTAGAAAAGCATTTTATTTTGGGCTTTTGGTTCTAAATTGAGTTTCTAAATTTCGTAAGTCTTTCTAAGGGTTATCTAACATGTCTAAAAGACCACAGTGCTTCATGGAGTTCTCCTTCATATAATCGACAATTCTCGAATCCAGTCATTAGGTTGTTTTTAGGCGGGGTTCCTTCTGTCGAACAGACGAACCAAAATAGGGTGTCTATAGTTTGTCCCTCTTTGAGAGAGATTTGCAAACAACGCGCGTCATAAGGGAATGTCAAAGTATCTCAACCTTTAAGTGAGTCCGAAAGACTTCAAAAAGAAAATCAAGAAAATGAATACATGCAAGCACACAAAAAAATCTCAAAAATTAAATGGTCGTGCTCGAAAGTGCTGCCTAAATATTCCTTTACAAGAAATCAAACCAACCGTAGTTCAATGAGCACACCACATGCAAGCAATAATTCAAGTAAAATACAATGAATGATATGAAACTTAAAAACATGCAGCACACTCGGGGATGGACCTAAGTTACAATTTGCGGTGTAACTGGGATCTGAAACACATGAAGGGTGTCCTTAGCACGAACAATGCAACAATGGGGTGTCCTAAGCGCGGATAATGTGACATTGGGGTGTCCTAAGCGCGAAAAATGCAACATTGGGGTATCCTAAACTCGGACGATGCGACATTAGGATGTCCTAAGCCTGGACGATATGACATTGGGGTTTCCTAAGCACGGACAATGCGACATTTCCATGCGTAGCTCTTCGCATGAACTAGGTAGAAACAAGAAAGGGTCCATAGAGCCACTCAAGGTAAATTATGCGCGGAATATGCAGTGATGAGCCAGTTACAGTGAACATCACAAGCATTTGCACCCAACAACTATCAACATCTTCGTGCGTTGTTCTTCGCGTGAGCTAGGTGGACACAAGAAGGGTCCATAGAGCAACTTTAGGCGAACTATGCCCAGAATACGCAGTGATAAGCCAGTTACAGTGACCATCACGAGCGTTTGCAACTAGCAACACGGATGCTTTACATAGTAGAGCCTCAAAAGGAGAACTACTATTCTAGTGCTAACTCAATTGGGGAATGAACTTACAGAGCCATTTAAGGCGAACTGCAAGTGCAGGGCAAACTTTAACACGGATGCGAATGCGAGATAACTCTATTGGGGAATTGGATATAAATACAACATCACTCTGCTAGGAACAAGGTACTTTTGGAACCATCTAAGGTAAAATGGGAGCACCCTGCATGACTCAAATTTGCTTGAACGGGTTAGTGCGACAATGCGGGAGACTGATGCAATGCAATGTAATGAGGCTAATTGCTCTACTGGGGATTCATATGCATATGCAAGTGTGATGTATAATACTCTATGAATATTTTCAAGTACTCATTATCATGAAAATATTGTTAAAAAAATGCATCAAAGAACCAGAACAGAGCAAAGGTTAAGTTTAGGGATCAAATGGGGCATCACAGGATCATAAAACGCCAATTAGAAAATTATTTTGAATAGGCCAAGTTAAGGCACGTTAGGAAATCATTTTGAATGGGCCGAGTTAAGGCACGTTAGGAAATCATTTGAGTGGGCCGCGTTGAGGCCAAGCTAGGAAATCAGTTTGAATGGGCCGAGTTATGGCACGCTAGGAAATTATTTTGAGTGAGCTAGATTAAGGCACGCTAAGAAATCAATTTGAATGGGCTGAGTTAAGGCACACAAAGAAATTATTTTGAATAGGCCAATGATGTTGTCAAAATCAAGTTCTTTTATTACCCTATTAAAAACATAGTACAATGGAAATAGGGTGTCGAGTCTACAGGGATTGGAATGCAACAATGCTTGGTGGGCGCTTAATAACCAATTATAATGCGAGTAATTAACAAACTACGAAATAAAATTGAGTCTTTTTGACTTTGGGTTTGATTCAATTTGTACTAAATTTTACTACAATGACTATTAAGAAAATGGAAAGTAAGCTTTGAACAAACCTAAGTTTAATTAAAAATTAGTGGTTTTTTAAATGGAGAAATTGAGGTTGGGGAGCATTCCCCCCACCTTGGACCAACCAACACATGGATTTCATACTTGTAGCACATTCTAAAGTAGAGAATCCCATTGTGACAAACTATCAAATATGTGGTAGTCAACCTACATGCTAGATAGAAGTTCCAATGCAATACATGAGTATAGGTTTGAAGTCTAGAGATTTAACAACTTTCAATGCTTGACATTGTAAATTGGGTCTCAATACATCAAACCTTGCACCTATGAACTCTATACATGCTACAAAGTGTGAAAGTCCTACATTAAAACACCCATGGGTCCAATGGTGGATTTATGATCCCCAATCTACACGATTTAGCTATTCATAACTACAATAACATTAATATTAAAGAGGGGAAAAGAGAGATTATACCAACTAGAGGGAACCATCATAAATGCCATAGATATATCCAATAAAAATCTAAGCCAAGCTTTAAGCTATTCAATACACACACTAATTTCTCTCTCTTAGTCTTCAATACAACTTGAGTGAGGTAGATGGGAGAATAAATGGGATGGAGAGATGGAGACCTAAAAGAGAGAGAGTTTACTACTCCTAACTAACAAAGAAAATACAAGTTAACCCTAAATAAAAACCATCTCTAAATATATATACTTTTGACACATAATGGCAAACTTGTGATTAAAAGAAGGAACACATCAGAGGCCACGGATCGATCCAAGACAAAAAGCTGGATCGATCCGGTTCTTCAATTAGGCAACAGAATCTTCAGTGAAACTTGCAGATCGATTCGCGGTGTAATGCCGGATTGAACCGCCTTGCATTTTCTGGACACGGAGTTCCTTTAGAATGAACGGATCAATCCACCTGATGAGCCTGGATGGATTCGCCTGGGCAGATTCTCAAATTTTACTTCCTTTGAAGTATAATCTCAAATTTTCGGTCCCAATCTTCTACCAAGTCTCAAACATCTACAAGAAAGAGATTTTTATTAGTTAAAAGACAATAACAAAGAGGATTAACAAAGGTACAATTTATCCATTAAATCTCCCGGTTTAGGTACTAATTCGTGCTCAATACGGATAAAATCACGAGTTAAAAATGCAATATTGAACACAAATCACACCCCCCAACTAGCATGTTGCTAGTCCCTTAGCAACAAAGCTAAATACCAAGAGATTCAAGAAATCCTTGCACTATGATTTATTTAGAAAGAAAGATAAACTATTTTTGTGGGGAACACGATTGCATTGAGCATATGCAACAAGTCGTTAAACCTCTAGGTTACCCGTAGAGGCGGAGTTTTATCTCCGGAGGGTTCTTGGAATGCTACCCACAAACATTTTGTTTCCTCATGATAGTTGCCTACTATCTAATGCCGACACTCTACATAATCTCAAGGATTTTCAAAAGATTTTAGCACATGTCACGCAAATCCATAAAGTTCTCAAACTATCAAAGCTATTAGATAAGTTGCATTAAGCTTAATCTTGGATGCGTGTGTGGTGTGAAGTGCATAACTACAACTATCAAGAAAATGGTAATGCTTTCATGATCCGAATTTCGTTCAAAATTCACTTCAACTCAATTCTCACTGATATTACACTCTAAAAATGAATCACTCAAAATGGGCAATACACTTGGGGCATGCGGGCAAAAAGAGTAATGGAAATAGAAATCAAAGCCACGTACATGCCAATGATGAAAAACATAAGCGTGAAAAACGAGTAAAATTTATCTCATGAAAGATATTATTCACTAGAGGACATGAAATAACTCTAACTATTTGTCGTGATCGTCGCAAACTCTGAATCACAAAACTTGAGGATCAACTAGGACCTCGAGGGTGTTGTAAAGTGGGGAAGGTGTTATGCGGTGGAGGAAAAGGGAAAAGTAAGTGAAATGGTTGGGCACAAGCTTGGGATTTATTTGAATGCATGAATACAAATGACTATAGGAGATGAATCATTCATAAATATTTCTTTGAAGCTCACAAAGAGAAGTACAATTGACTATGAAACTTTTTTATTTATTTATTTTTTTTTAACTTCTTTTCTTTTCTTTTTACTTTGTACTCTCACAAACAACATGATTCAATCTCTGTTACAACTTTATAAACACGATCTCATGCGAAGACATCCCAAGAATGTAATTCAAATGTAGGTATGGAAGGTGTATGGTTCAGTGAAAGAAGGGTATATGCGGTTGAGGCTAGAATTTGTGAAAAGAGCCTAAAATCATTTCCTTGGACAATGTGATTCTTTGTTCTCCACTACAATGACAAGTAAGTGAGAATTTTGCATTCCACAAAATGATTTCTCTAATGAACAATCAAAGTAAGAAGATGAGATTATCTATGGCTTTTGTGTATTTTTTAAAAATAGAAAATTGAAGTGTGTAGCACTCAACAATGGAGAAAAGGATCTAAAGCTCACAAGGGTAAAGTCTCCACATGCGTTTCAACTGATTTCCAGGTAATAATTACATTAAATACCATCCTAACACAAGTAGTCATGCATCGTGCTCGATAATCCAACATTTAAACTTCATGCAATTCACTATAATCAAGAAAGTTATAGAACTAATGGGATTCAACAAGTGTCGCATGCTAATATCGAAAGAAAACTTCAAGACAAGCGTCATCGCTTGGCCTTAGAATGGGGTAACTATACTAAAGTCATTGGAAACACGGGACAAGGCAAAATTTTTTTTTTTTTTTTTAAATGAAAGAGATGACACTAAAATTGTGATGAGATGAGCTAGCTCTCACACCCCCCAACTAGGACCATACATTGTCCTCAATGAAACGATAAAGTACAAGGGGAAGAACAATATTACTGGAGGCAAGCAAAGGGAGCGTGCGGTAATAAACTGTGCCTGCAATGTTAGAATCCACAAAGAAATAGAAAAAAAAGAAAAGAAGAATTTGACATGGCACAATAGTACAGTAATAAGCATAAGCCAATAGTCGAAAAACTAAAATCCAAATCATCCACATTGTACCCAACTTAGAGAGAAGAAATTCGTAAATCCTCAAACATCAACAAAACATCCACAAATCCCAAAACATCCAAACAACAAAAACACATACTAAACTAACCAACTCTAATCCCAACTCGGGAATGCCCAAAATACAAGAGTTACCTACAAATTCTAAACTCACTAAGAACAATGCCAACGCACTACAATTAGAGCGTATAGAGTTAGAATTTGAGGAAACTCTGCTAATCATCCACTCCATCACCATCGCCGCCTTGGCTGCTTGCTCCACCCGGCCCTCCATATGGATTCTAAAAATAGTAAGGCACGTCCACTCTGGGGAACTGCATCTGAAAGAAGTCGCTCTGAAAGCGCATCATCATGTCAATGTCGCGCTGGTAATCCCCATGAAAATCCTGAACCATACCTCGTAGCCCCTGTAAATCTCAGCCTTGTCTCTGCTACTCCTAGCCCAAACTGTCGAGGTACTGGTACACCTTGGACATGTCATAAGTTGGGCCTGCCACCTCCTCACGTGTACCACTGGGTCCCTCTTCGGTCCTAGCCCTCTTAGAGTGCGAATGAATTTAAGCATCGCTCTTGGTGATGGTATAGAATTAATTGGCGAAGGAGCAGGTTTTAAAATATCAGTGGCTAAGGCATTGCACCCATAGTGAGTGCAAATGTGGGTGATGAGGGTAGGGAAGGAGAGGCTGCCCGAGGCGGTGGTGTCCGCAGAAGCGACAATCATATGAAGAATGACAAGAGTCGCAAAATCAACTAGGATTGAGGTCTCATAGCATACAACATGGCGACATGGTCCTTTCGCATGGTCTTATGTTTGGTGGGCGACACTATTGCAGTCAGAATAAGGTTAACCAAGAGAAAGAATTTTGTGAAAGTGGAGGGAGCTAACTGGTCCGAGATCCATTGAGTTGTTTAGTCGACAAAACGGGAGGCCATTCCATGGGCGGTGGGTCCTTGGCTTGGGTCCTTAATCATCCTCGTGTGATTTTGGACGTGCAGGACGCCCATAAGCACTGACAGAGACACGGCATTGACCAGAATGGGGACGCCCCGCACATAAGCCTCGTAAGAGTAAGGCCCCATGGTGACTATACTGGAATAAAATATCTGCACCCATGTCTCATTATACCCCCCTGAATACTCGAGTTGGGGTATTGTAGACACCCTAATTTTGACCACGCGTCGAATTAAGGGGAGTATTATCTCTAAGATCTGATGATGACAAGCGTCCGACTAATCCAAGACTTCCAAAGGTGATTCAAGCTCTTCCAAAGGCTCTTTTAATTCAAAACAAAACGAAAAAGAGAGGAAAAGAGAAAATAAAGGAAAACGACATAGGATAAGTTCTGCGGCAGTCACGTGATGCAGTACGGCACTCTATGAAGTATCAGAATGGTACTCTGTGAATGTCGCGAATTTTACCAAGTGCCGTAAAATTTGAACTTTCATGAAAAAATGGCAGTCCAAGGAGTTATCTGCGGCACTCCATGAGTGCCGATGCGGCATTCTTTGAATGTCGTTCTGGAAAACAGTGAGTGCCGCAATGACATTTATTGAGTGCCTTGGATATCTCCTGAGTGCCGCATTTTGTGATAACCTGTCCTAAAATAGTTCGGTTTATACCTTCAAATGGCGGCTGAAATTAGGGTTTTGGCTACAAAATTTCCAAAATAACCCTCCAAAGATTACCTATATAGAGAGGATGTGTATCCCATTAATAGGAACTTAGAATTTTAGAGTGTTAGGATCCCAAT
Organism: Hydrangea macrophylla; assembly: GCA_033977485.1. Taxonomy (NCBI): domain Eukaryota; kingdom Viridiplantae; phylum Streptophyta; class Magnoliopsida; order Cornales; family Hydrangeaceae; genus Hydrangea; species Hydrangea macrophylla. The sequence goes on along the minus strand of CM066990.1, from coordinate 11,028,833 downwards.
AGTGATTCTCTTTCAAAACTTTCTAAATTAAGAGAGAAGTGAAATTAGAAGAAGAAGAGCTTGATCATCATTCTTGGAAGATCTCAAAGCAACAAAATGAGTTGAGGATAATTAGAGGTAAACTCTAAATCACTTAGTTTTAACATCCAAGTTCAATCATAATACATAGATGCTTAGGATCTTTTTACACATTTTCAAAATCTCTCTTCCCACCTCATTTCATCACACACCACATGTATTGTGATTGAACTCTCATTTCGTTAGTTTGGATCAAAATGGCCTTGGGTTCAAAGTTTAAGTAAATCTTGAAGTAGAACTTTGGTTCCTTTCTTTTGATTATGTTTATTTCTAAAGATTCATGAAACATTCAATGTCATACTTGGGTCTTTGCTCTTAGTATCCCTTAATATTCTTATGAACTTATGATTCATGAGAGGATTGAGGTTGATTTTAGTATATTGAGTCAATGGGTCCAAACTTGTATCCATAGTTTGAACTTATTATTTTGAGGTTTTATGAAGTCTTTTCATACTTCATTGAAATCTACAAATTTGAATGTTCTTAGTCTCCAATGACCATCAAAGGTAAGAGAAGTAGTTTGAATCTAAGCTTATCTTCATGGTTTAGGTTCTTTATCTTGGGGTTTTAAGGAGTTTCTTCATACTTCATTTAAAATCCACAAGTTTAAATGTCATTAGTCTTCAATGAGCATCAAATGGTGGAAGAAATAATTTGGATTAAGCCCAACTTCAAGGTTTAGTAGTTGGGGTTAACAAATAAAGTTGAACTTGACAAATGGTGCAGTGAATTCAATGACCACCTTTGATCAAGGAGTTTTAGTTAAACATCGAACTGTTGGAACTGAATGAAACCAACACGAAAATGTCTATAACTCAAAGTTCTACCACTATTTTTTTTAACTAGCCTCCATGGTGGCTAACATGGTTTGGTTATGAGTTTTTGGGAGACAACAACAATCTGTCCAGAGTTTTAGAACAGTAACACCCTTTTGAAATGAGTAAATCAGAACCTTAATCAAACATTTTTGACCCAAATAATTTTTATACGAAGTTTGATGTGTTAACAAGATCCCCTAAAAAGATTCAAGTGTTTTTGATTTTTTTACTAGTTTTAAAAAATCATAAAAGAACTCTGGACAGAGAGTTATGAAATCCTGAGTGATGTCTGGTATTTGTTCAATTCCTAGAGATCTAACCGTTGAAACCTTGATTTTCTTTTTGGACTAAAAACTAGACTCACAGAGGCATCTTGTACCCAAAAATCATCAAGATCAAACCGCGGGAACCATGTCTTTTATTTCTTTGAAGTTCTGATCTACTCTCAGCAATTTTCATAATCCTGTCATAGTTTTTACCAACTTTGTAAATAAGGGTTTAAATGATCTTTTCTTAACCTAAGGCTTATACCATACACTAATAAAGATTACTTAAGCTTAAAACCAGAGGCTAAATGATCCAAATTAATGAATAGTTCACAACTTTTACATTGTTCACATTCATGTATCCAGGTGCATTCATTCATATAGATTGATACTTGTAAATGGAATCCGCTTTGTGTAAGGATTTTTTTCTTAGGATTTAATGATATTTTTATTTAAAGTATGTGAACTAACCCTATGTTTTGCAGCGCATTTGAGGTACAATTTCTCAACCCCTCCTCTAGTTTAATTTACTTCTTTGATTTTAATTGATTTTCAACTCTATGCGCGACACCTTAGACTAGGTCTTGCCTTATGTGTTTATATGCGATTAGAGACTCCTTTCTTGGTTTTATTTTATTTGCTTGCATGCATTGCGTGTTTAAAATTCGCGGCTGGATCCCGGGTAAGTTCCCTTGTCCTCTATTGCATATCATGTCGCTTGCTAAATGAATTATGTGGTTTTTGAATGATATTTTGCCCTTAGCAATCTTATACCCTTTGGACATGCTTTGTGATGTATATTTATACATATGTATTAGTTGAGGACGCATTTAGATTAATAATTCGATTAAAAGGATGTTGAGTAGAGGCCTATCACGAGATAGGATGAAAATGGGTGTTTTAGTCCATCGGGCTCCTTCTCTTCTCATTCCATAATCCCCGGACCTAGTTAATCTTTGGTTTCTCAAACGATCGATTTGCTTTTAAAATGATTTCTTAATTTTTCCTTTTAAAAATTAAGTGGCGACTCTTTGTATTTGAAATGTTTTAAAATTAAAAGTGGGCCCAAATGCCGGTATCCACAATCTGGCAACTCTACTGGGGATCTAACCCAGAATCTCTGGTTTCGCAGACCAGAATTTCTGATTGTGGGTTCACTCGAGGATTAGACTTGAAAGCATCCTTTTAATTGAGTTAATTAATTTTTGTGTGCCCGTTGCATTGCACTTGCATGTCTCGCCAGTCGATGACACGGAACTATGACCTTGGAGGCTCGGGGCAACCCAGTCGGTCAAGCCATCATGGGACTGTGTGATCACCCTTGATCTCGTACCATGTGTTGGTATATGAAGCATCCTATCGAGTGTGTGTCAAGGGTCCCTTATTTGACCATAACCCACCCTTTGCATGATATCTTCTATAGAACCTTTCAAATCTAGAAAATCAATTTTTGATTAGGATTATGTACCAGGGAGATTTGTATGCCCGGAAGGGATTACTTGAGATGATGACGATACTTGCTTGACGAAAGATGTGTAACCTCTTAAATCACTTTTGAGCAATTCCTCTTAATGTCTTATGACATTTTGAGAACATGCCGAATCTTGATTATAAGATTACATCTCTTATATCATGTTTAGCTAAGCATAATTGACCTTGTATGTATCCAAATTCATGAAAAGTACAGTGATAATCCGATCAGGTGATCCTTCTACCAAAAAGAATTTTAAATCCATCTTTATAAGCAAACGAATTTTTGTCATCTTTATTCGAAAGTTTCAGTCGCTCTTTCAAGAATCTTTGAAGTTCACTTTTTTTTTTTATTAAAGCCACAGACTAATCATTGTTAAAGTATATTTTTTACATGAACATCTTCAAAGGAAAAATCCAAAAATTTTGGGAACTGTTTTTTTGGAGAAATGCTTTTCAAATTAATTTCAAAGCAAAATTTCTATCCAATCATCTTTTTGAGAAATGTTTTCACATCCTCATTTTCAAGTAAAAGATTAAAAAATTCTTGTGAATTGTTTTTGAAAGATCTCATCATCTTAAGAAATGTTCCTCAAATGTATTTCGAAAATTTTAAACACCCGACCTTTGAAAGGGTAGTGAGGATTGCAATGAGAAGTGAAATTGGCGCATTTGACATGGGTGAAGATTTTATATGCTTATATATCTATTTGCTAGGATTAGAAATTTTCCGTTCTTTTGCATATAGAATATGCACACATGCATTACATCCGTGTGACATATGAACCATTTCATCTCACAAAAAGTCTTTCAAAAATATATATAATAAGGAGATGTTGATAAAAATAAAGAAAACAGAAAGTGTTTTGAAGAAAAAAAACCTTTTTCTTTTGTAGGGTAAAAATAACATCTAGTTCGGGCACGACTTGGTTTAGAGGTCCCACTGCAAGGTTAGTAAGGAGAGGAGAAGATAGTGATATGGCAAATGAAAGGAACGATGGAGAAGTAGCAGAGTTAAGAACATTGGTAGAACAATAGGCGGAACAGATGAGGCGACATGCTGAGAATATGAACCGAATGATGGTCATGATAGAAATAATAGCACTGCCGCCACTAGTCGTGAATCCACCAAATAACGATCCGCCAGTTAGGGAAGAAGGTTGGTACGATGACCCAGAGATGCCAAGAGTCGAGATTCCTAGAGCAGATAGGGAAATGGTAGAAAGGGAAAAGACTGACAAAGAGAGGATAATGACCGAAAAGATAGAGAAGCTAGAAAGGGTAATGCGCAAGGCTCAGGTGGTCGATACTTACCTGATGGAGCTGGAAGGTTTGTACGATGGGGTCCGTGAAACGCTGCCTGCCGGTTTTAAAATGCCAATTTTCGATAAGTTTGATGGGACAGGGAATCCTCGCAGCCATGTGAGAATGTGTATTAGGGCTTTCCAACCCAGTGGGCTGAGTACTGCCATGATGGCTATCTTATTTCAGCAGACCTTAACTGGAGCCACCTTATCCTGGTACCTCACTCTTGAACCAAGCAAACCCGGGTTTGGGAAGAAGTGATCAAAACATTCGTGGCACAATATGAGTATAACCAAGACTTGGATGTCACAGTCCGAGATTTGGAGACCACCAGGCAGGAAACAAGGAGTTGTTTGTTGAGTATTTAAGTAGGTGGAGGGGAAAAACAGCTAAGATGGTACAGAGGCTGTCCGAGAAAGATCATATCCAAATGTTGATGAAGAACCTTCAACCTGTATACCAAGAAAAAAAATGAGATTCTAGTCAATCAACACCTTTGCTGAGGTTTTTGACGTAGGAACAAGGATAGAGGATGCAATCCAAGAAGGGGTAATCAAGAAGGAAGAACAGCCGAATCGATATAGAAGGTCGAGATATGGATCAAATGGGGGACATTCAGGGGGTCACTCTGATCCCACATTAATATCAATGCGTTGAGCAGGCCAGAAAGAAAATTCGACATAACACCGAGGAAAGGAGGGGATAAACAGCCTAGGAAGTTCTCAGACTTGGGGGTGTCACTATCAACCGCTCTTGATAGGCTGATAACAAAAGGGCATCTTCATCCATTGGAGCCTCGACCTTTACCGAGTCCACTTCTGCCAATGTTTCAGGAGGATCTTTATTGCAAGTTTCATCAGCAGAAGGGTCATTCTATGGATCGGTGCACAAGACTAAGGCACAAAATCCAGGACCTCATTGATAACAAGGTGATATCAGAGCCGCCTGTCAAGACTCCTAATGTTACTAGGAATCCGCTGCCTAGTCATCACGTTGTTCCGCTACTGCAAGGCCTTTACTTCTTAGGGATAGAAGAAACGATCCTTGATCCGTCGAGGCTGATCACTAAAGCTGGGACACCAAGGAAGCCTTATCAGATGCCAGAGGATCCGATGATATATACTTTGGGGGATCAATTGGATTGGCGGAACCAAGAAACTAGCAACACCAATATGGGTCAGGTGGAAGATGACCTATGGTATGAGAGCGGCGGAGAAGGAACATAGAAAGAAAGTTTGAAAGTCATTTCCAAAGTTGACAATCTGTGGGTAAAAGAAGAAGTCAGTCATCTTACCCGGTCAGGGAGACATTTTAAACCTCATGAGCTAGAGGAGGATCACCCAGGGAGAAAAATGGATAAAGGAAAAGGGAAAACGAATGAAAAAGAGGAAGAAGATAGGGCTCTGAAGCAAATGAAGAAAACTCAGGCTAACATCACCATCTGGGGTTTATTGATCACTTCTAAACATCACATGTAGGCAGTCCTAGATGCTTTGAACCAATCCGATGTTTCTATTGACACAGCACCAGAAGACCTCGTGGGAATGATCAATAAAATCCCGACTCTGGCTATTACCTTCTCATCAGATGACCTACCTCCGGGAGGACCTGCTTGTCTTATTGACAATGGATCTGTGCTAAACGTATGTCCATTTTGAACAGCTAAGCGCATAGGTTTGGATGAATCAACGTTCATACCATCTGAGCAGAAGGTGAGAGTAATGACAACACTCAGAGAACGATCATGGAGATAATTCTCCTTCATCTCGCTGTTGGGCCTGTGGAAAAGGAAGCCGAATTTCTGGTCATCAACATACCTGCTTCTTTCAATTTATTGCTAGGAAGACCGTGGCTAGACAGTCTGGGTGCCATACCATCTACAGCTCACTAGAAAGTCAAGTGTGTCTGGAAGAGCAAGGTCTATAATATTCTTGGGGATAGTTAGGTTCTTCCGTTTGAGGCTTCGTCAAGCGCACCAGTTCTAGTGGTATAATTCCAAGAAGAGGAGACAAGTCTGGGGGGATTCGAGTTCATTAACATGTTAGAGGGAGAGAAGCCGAGAGAGTTCCTACCGTTGTATTTCGATCAGTACGCGAGTCCATTGGTCGCTGGTATCATGAAGAAGATGGGTTTCTTCCCAGGTATGGGAATGGGTAAGAATCATCAAGGTCTGCCGGAGTTTCCAAAGATCACCACCCAGACTCATACTCATGGTCTGTGTTATCAACCATCGAAGAAAGAGCTGAGAGATAAGAAGAAGTCAACTGATGCACCATTGGATCCTTACCTAAAGACGCTCAATGGATACTTTGTGAAGGAGGGAGAGGATTTCCCCTTTTATGGCTTCCCAGAACCATAGGTGGATCAGAAAGACAATTGTTTGAAGCCAGGGTTTGAGATCTTCTTCTCCCACGAATTCTCTAAGTATCAAGATTCATATCTGCAGGTGCCTGTGAAGTCAGCTACTGCTAAAGATTGGATTGGTGCACTGGATGGCTCAGTCATGAAGAACCTGTTGGGCAAAGAAAGTGCAAAAGCTGAGGGAATGGGCTGAGAAGAGGTCATAGGTGACAAGGTCAAAAAAGAACAAGCTGAGGGTTTGGTTGAAGGGGTACAAGGAGAAGACAATGAGGAGGACGTGGAAGAACTGGAAAAAGGAGAGATGGAAGAGATTACCAAGATAGGGGATATGGAAGAATGCTTCATCACCGAACTGGGAGGAGAAAGCAAGAAAGAATGGGTTTTCGAGTCTAATGATAGGTATCCCCCAAACCCAGAGTCTGTAATGGCCCAAATGAGGCGTCTTTCAATTTCCATGTTTGTTATAATTGCTCCAAAGAAGATCAATGAAAGCATGACCAATTCTACCTACTCGAATGCACTTATTGAATGTGATAAATGTGATGATAATGAAATACCAGATGAATTGCAAAAAATTAACCAAAAAAGAAAAAGAATCAGCATGTAAAATCATTGAGAACACTCTAACGATTAATCTAGGAAATGAAGATAATCCTCAAAATGTTTTTATTGGCTCTACACTTAGCAAAGAAGAAAGCAAAGAATTAATCAATCTATTAAATGAATTCAAAGATGTTTTTGCATGGTCTTACAGCGATATGCCAGGTATCGATCTAGAAATAGTCCAACATCATATCCCGCTATCCATAGATATAAGAAACCAGCCTTCGCTTGAAATGATCGCAACCATAGAAGAGGAGAGTGAACTGCCTTGGTATGAGGATGTATGGAACTTCATTAAAAAGGGAGAGTACCCCAATTTGTGATCTACGCGAATAAGCTATGGACGAAATTCTACACCGGGTATAATTTGGAATGCTTATATGGGAGGAAAGCTAAGAGAATGATGGAGGAAATACATGAGGGTGGGCACATGCTAGCAAAAAAGATTATCTGATAGGGATACTATTAGACGACCTTGGACAAAGACTGCTGCGAATATGTCAGAAGGTGCCATAAGTGCCAGATCCATGCAAATCTAATGCACACCCCGCCGTCATAACTCTATAGCATGACCACCCCTTGGCCATTTTCTGTGTGGGAAATCGATATCATTGGTGAGATAGTCCCAAAGGCCTCTAACGGGCACCGCTACATAATTGTAGCAATCGATTATTTTACCAAGTGGGTAGAGGCAGCTTCGTATATAACTTTGAAAGCCAAGGATGTGGTGAGCTTCATCGAGAATAACATAATCTACAGATATGGGGTCCCAAATGAGTTCATTTCTGATCATGGCAGTCACTTTCAAGGAGAGGTTATCCTGCTCTTAGAGAAGTACAAGATCACCTGTCACCAGTCATCTCTGTATAGACCGCAAACGAATGGGGCGGTAGAGGCAGCAAATTAGAACGTCAAAAATGACAGACACATATAAGGATTGGCATGAGAAGCAGCCATTTGTACTATGGGGATACCAGACTTCTGTGAGAACTTCTACAGGAGCTACACCATATTCGCTAGTTTATGGGATGGAAGCTGTCCTTCCTGTCGAGGTAGAGATACCCTCTCTAAGGGTTTTGGCCGAATGTGAGATAACTGAGTTAGAATGGACACGGGGAAGGTATGAAGATTTGATGTTACTCGATGAGAAAATGTTGGCTGCAATAAATCATACTCGAGGATATCATAAAAGGATAGCTCGTGCTTTCAACAAAAAGGTCCGCCCAAGGAAGCTTGCTGAGGGTGACCTGGTCCTCAAAGAACTGAAAGTACCTATTTAGGACCCTTGAGGAAAATTCAAACCCAACTGGGTCCATACATCATTAAGACTCTCCTTTCTGGAGGGGCTGCCTATCTCATGGACCTAGACGGGGTTCGAATTTAAACAACCAATTAACCTCAATCACCTCAAGAAATACTTTGCTTGAAACCCTTTCCTTTCCAAACCTCTAGAGTTGATGAACTACGCTTGACCTGATTCTCGCTAGGGGATACGTAGGCAACCTGCTCGGTTCGGTCACTAATAATTTCCTAAAAAGACACTCTCCGTCAAGCCTTAAACCGAACTACTTCGGACCTGATACCCATTTAGGGATAAGTAGGGGGGCTCACAAAAGCCTTCGGTCCATGAAATTCTAAAAAAAGAAAAACCTTGTGTTAAACTAGGGGCAAACTTGCGTTTGCCTGGAACCACTTCAAATCCCCGAAACCAGGGGCAAACTTCGTTTACTATCCGAAGAACCCAGATATTTCCTTCAAACCTGTCTCTGGATCTCTTGGCTATTAAAATAAGTGCTATAAAAAAACAAACAAAATTCATAGTATAGAATGATTGAAACTTTAGGCAAAAGCAAAGTAAAAGAGCCAAGAAAAGACATTAAAAGGAAAATTTTTGTAACTCAAGAGATTAATTGGAAGAGCGAACACTTTGATTGAACACGTCAGAATGTTTCCCAAGAATACTCTTTAAGAAGAGAAATGAGAAAAATCACATTTAAAAGCGTAAAAGAATAGGCAGGACTCGTATGAAATTTTACAAAAATAAAGCTCTATCCTGTTTGTTTTACTTTCATCCATGTATGTCTACAAAGTCTGTCCCTGGATAAGAGTTTGGATCTGAAGAAGGTACTCAGTAGTTGGCATGATCGAAGCGGGGACCCTACGGAAATGAGCTGACACTCTGTCATGCCAAGCCTCAATGAAAGCCTTTACTATGGAAGGGCGCATGATCGAATCTCTCATGAAATCAGCAGTAATAGCCTCAGTAATATCCTGGAGAAACCCGAATTGACAAACCACCCAGCCAGGAATATAGAAAGTGGTAGCATGCAAACCAGGTAGCCAGATACCGAATTGCCCGGGAGGTTGTACAGTGATGGAAAGGAAAGACCACTGCGGGCAGATCCAACAGATATCACCCGTAGAAAGACCTCGGAGCCAACCAAGCCAAGTATCGGCAGAATAGAATAGGCGGTGAACCTCCATATGGACGTAGGGAAGTGACCCGCGAAGGTGTGAGGGGTGTATGAAGGGATCAAGGCACTCCATGAGCCAAACCTACAAGACAAAGGGTGACCTCGAAGATAACATAGCCCCGACAGCGTGGGCGCGGTCCAGACCAATCAAAGTTTCGCCAAGGATCAGCATAACAATGCTCTTCATCTCCCGTAAACCACATGCAATGGGTATGAGAATGTCGAAAGATGACTGAAAGAGGAAGTAAGAAAGCATAGCAATCGATAATGTGCTACGCCGAACGATCTGATACCCACCATCGTAAGGGTCCCCCACGGGAGCATAGACGGAGGAAAGGCACTCAAAATCAATCTGCCTATCGTAAATGAAAGAACCCGCCGCATTCTGTGATATATGGAGGAGAGCGGCCAGGTCCCAGACATACCCGACTTGAACCAGAGGAACTGTCAACTCGGTAAAAGGATCAGTGTGTAGAGTAGCACTGAATTCCTCAAACAAAGGAAAAGTCTCCTGAGAGCCAAAGCGAAAGACATGGAAAGAGGGATCCTAACTCTGAATAGCAGCTTGAAGTAAACTTTCATTTAGAATCATCCAATGGAAAGAGATGAGGTCATTTAGTCTGAAACACTCGAAGTTGAGCTTGTCGATGCCAAAAAGGGTATCCATCCATGGGAAAAGGATTTAGGGTCTAATGGGGGCCATTTGAAAAGAAGAGAGTGTTTTACGGAGTTTTGAAGAGAAAGTGGGTATAAATAGAAGTGGATCTGCCCAGAACACAGAGCGGCACTTAAAAAAGTAGAACGACACTCTATCATGTGCCGTGCGGCAGTCCATAAATGCAATGCGGCATTCTCTGACTGCTGCAACGGCACTCACCGAGTGCTGTGTAGGCCAAATCAAGTGCCGCAAAAGCCTATCTTTTGGCCATAATCTGTTTGTACTGTTTTCTGCCCACCTGCAAACAAAAACTGAATAAAAGCAATAAAGCATGCGCATCATGCAACACGTGCAACAAGACCAAGCTATGGTCGCATTCATTCATCCATTCATTCATATAAAGAGATAATAAAAGCAATGACATTCGCAGAGTCATAAATAGTAATAATGAAAGGACCAAGCCATGGTTACACATACGATGAGCAATAATAAGAAACAGAAAAAGTGAAAGAAGCAATCGCAATAAAGTGATGAAGATGCCTATCCTATCTAAACTATCCAGAAACCATCATAATAATAATAAGTAAGCATATATGTATATAGTCATCCAAATTGCTTTTATTATCTCTTTATATGAAATAGAAAAAGTGAAAGAAGCAATCGCAATAAAGTGATGAAGATGCCTATCCTATCTTAACTATCTAGAAACCATCATAATAATAATAAGGAAGCATAAATGCATATAGTCATTCAAAGTATGTGCATCCTCCCCAAAACACTCATAAATACATAAAAGAGAGATAAGGTGAGGTCAGCCCCGACCCCGGCCTCGAGTCTGGCGGGTCACACGTCTGAGGGGCTCCTCCTCTGCCTCTATCCCGCTCACTCTGCCTCTGTCTCTGCCCCTTCCACCACTAGTACCCCCACCACTGCCGCCACCTCATCCAACGCTGCTGTCTCCAGGGGCATCACTAAAACTGATGCCGAACTGCTGAAGCCGCTGCTGAAGCACCCCCACCTGTTGGGCCAGTGCCCTGTTCTCCTCCACCTAAAAGGAGAAAGGAGGTAAAACTCAAGAGTTCTTAAGATAAAATAAAATTTTGAAAGTAGAGTGGAGATTTTACCCAGGCCCTTAACTGGGCCGCGACTGTCGCCCAAGCTCCCTTATGCTGAAACCAAGAGCTGAAAATAAAGATTAGTAAATAAGTGGCATCCAAAATCATTGAGAAAGATGAGAATAATTTCTTACCATCCACTCTCGCCCGAGGACCCACTACCGCACGCTGTGGGCATACGTCATGCCCTCCTCCGCATAAGCACGCGGGACATCATCATACTGAAGAGGAATGGTAGGGACACCCTGATAGAGTCAGGGAATCATTGTCGAGAACTGCTCGCTGAAGGAGACAGTCGACATGGCCTAATCCTACTCGGGTAAAGCGGGAGGACGAATAGCAATAGGGACGAGCTGTAAACAACAAGGATGAAATGTAAATAAAGAATAAGAGAGAACTCAGGAAAGGATAAAGAAATCATACACTCACCCAGGTCACTTCCATCAGAGGGAAGTTCAGCATCAGCTTAGCAGCGTGGAAAGCTGTATATACTTGGGGGAGGGGGTCCACGAATACACGGATGCCCAAGCTAATCAGAGCAGCTATAAGCTCACTACCCTAAAGCGCGTCCGTGGCTCTCATAGAATCTAGAAGAGGGTGTGGCACGAAGAATCCAAGAGCTGCTAGAGACTGCCTAGTCACCCTCTCTCCCAAATACCACGCCCGGGCCTCTGGCCCATCTAGTAGCCGTCTCATCGGCTCGTACCCACCTGATGCCTGTATCCCCGTAAAAGCAGTGGGAAGCACCCTAAGCCATGGCTGCCAATGAACATAGGGCTCTCTCAAGTTCATTAGGAAGTTCCCAAACGCTATAAAATTGTGAGCCCCGGTCTTCTACCTGACCCTATCCTTCGCCCATTTCACTCCCTGGGGCATAATGAGGCGTCAGCATCGCTTGTCTCAGGGGACATTATGTGTAGATACTTGTGGGACCAAATCTGCAATATAAATAAAGGAAAAGGCGTGAGTCTCATAGTTTAAATAATTTCTAAAAGTGTGATAAACAATGAAATATATAAAAAAAATCAAGCAGAGGACATACCTCCCATGCCCTCCAAAAACCACTAGTAGAATCCGGCCAATCCTGGGAAATGTCCCCCATATGCTTATATAGGATGGCTAATCCTGCACCAGCCTAGTCATACTCGAGATCTGGTCTATATGCTCCAAAGACGCTACTAGTGCTATAGAAACCCGATCCCTTGGTGCTCAGCAGAGAGCACCCAAGCATATACATGAGGAAGCCCCAAGCCATCTGCTCATCGGTAAAGCCCTCCTGGCCCCTAAAAGTATCCATAAACCACTTGGCCATGACCAAGGGCTCCTCAGGGACGACTCCTAGAAAAGGCAACACCCGATCCCACTCGGTGATGGAATCTAAGTACCGTAGGCACTCCCCCCGAAAGGGATCCTAGTGATCATAGAGAAGTCCAGCGGGGTCATGGTCATCTCCCCGAAGTCAATGTGGAATGCGCTGGTAGTGTCCCACCAATGCTCTGCTAGGGCATGTATCTGACGAAGATCGTTCGAGCTCTTTGTTAAGAGCTTGACAAAATCTCCAAAGCCAGCAGCAATAATGAGACCCTTTTACAGTCTCGCTCAACTCCTTGTACCAAGCAAAGCCATGAGCGGGGCTGCCGTGTCCTTTCAGCACGTCGGGCGAAAGCTGTAAAAGAAAATTGCAAAGTTCAAATGTCAGCAAGTGAATGAAAGAATAGAAAGAAATAAAGAAACAAAGAGTGATAAATAAAAATAACAAAAAAAAAAATATATATATATATGTAATAATAAATGAAAGAGCAGTGATAATAAAAAAAGGAATGAATAAGGAAAGGAGTGAAGACAAAAGTGTCTAAGTGCTTGGGAGATTTCACGGGTTAATTTCTTGAGAAAACGCATGTAGTCCTGATGATATGACTAACGCCCACAAATCTTGTGTGAAAAGGTTTGAAAGGAGCATAATTTCAAAAGAAATTCACAAGCATAAGGGTCGTTATTCATAAGGAGTGTTTGAAAATTTTGATTAACGTGCATAGCATTTAAAAGGTCCTTGAGAAGAGTTGAGAAAAAAATAAAAATGAAATTGATACAGGTGAAAGATTCAAAAATTATTTATAGGCATAGCATTCATTTTCATGTGAAGTTTTGTCCCTACATACATGAAGTTCATAGGAGATAAGATAAAGAAAACAAAAAAAAAATGAATGAGCATTAAGTAAAGCATTGAAAGCGCTCGAGAGCACTATAAGCACAACATTTGCATACACAAAGAGGCATTTTGAAGTTGTGTTGATCACGCATTGCATTCTTAAAGTTTATAATGAAGAGGAATTACAAAAGGGAACTGGAGGAGGCATGTATACCTGTCGCTGGAATGCCCGTGCAGATAGATGCTCGCCCGGGTCCCGGAGCAAGAAAGTAGAATCGGAGTGGGGAGTGGTCGTGTACTTGACCTTCTTCCTACTCCTCGAGCCGCTAGCCATAACCTGGCGAGGAAAAGAGAATAAACTGAGGGTTAAACTTTAGAGTTAATCAAGAAAACAACTAAAATAAAGGAAATAATGGAGTTCTGATCAAGAAGAAACTTATGGATCCCTTGGATCAATGTGAGGAAAAGAGAAAAAACAAATCTCCAGAGAGGATCCGAGAGTGAGAGGTTTTGAAAAGTGAATGAAATGAGTTGAAAATCCAAAGTTTGAGTAATCTATCGTTTCGAACGGCACTTGAAAAATTGTGCTCGGCAGTCAGTAGAGTGCCGTACGACACTCACTATGTGCCGCAGCACTACTCCATGAGTGTCGCACGGCATTCGCAGATTACCGCAAACATATCCAACGGGGCCGAAGGGTTGCGAATTTTCAGAGCAAACATATCTGCTAGGGCCGAAAGGCTGTAAATTTTTAGAGCAAACATATCCGACGAGGCCGAAGGACTGCGGATTTTTAGAGAAAACATGCATTGACACCGGGGTCTAAGTCGTGAAGCGACACCCAGTCAATTGCGTTCACCTATCTGGTCAGGATAAGCTACGAATCTAAAAAAAAGAATCAACCCGATAATCGAAAGCTCTGAACTTTGAAAATAACTCGCCTTTAAGTCGGAGTGACCAAGAGCGTTGAAGAGCATGAGGTTAGGATTGCATCTGGATACATCACTTTAGCATGATTTTCGAATCATATCGTTTGTAGAGCATGAAATTGCATTGACAACCATCATTACCTGAGCACGTGCATCACAACAGGATAGGTGCATCCACCTGTATGATTATTTGTGCTTGTGTGTGTTTATCCCTGGCTTGAACTACGCCTTGGTCTGATTCCCAAAAGGATACGTAGGCAGCTCACCATTGAGCACGGCCGACATGAGCCATTTGTGCAGCCGTTTTTGCAACGCATTTTGTTTTTACCTAAATTCGACGGTCTGGTCAAAGGCTTGTCTTCATACAGGCTTCGACATTCACTTGTGACACGCGTTGCTCCACAAGCTCTGTCGAAGAGGGGCAAACTGTAGACACCCTAATTTTGACCACACGTCAAATTAAGGGGAGTATCCTTTAAGATCCAATGATGACAAGCGTCCGACTAATCCAAGACTTCCAAAGGTGATTCAAGCTCTTCCGAAGGCTCTTTCAATTCAAAACAAAACGAAAAAGAGAGGAAAAGAGACAACCGAGAAAAATGGTATAGGATAAGTTCTGTGGCAGTCACGGGATGCCGTACGACACTCTGCAAAGTGCTAGAATGGCACTCTGTGAATGCCGCAAATTTCACCAAGTGCTGCAAAATTTGAACTTTCATGAAAAAAGGCAATCCAAGGAGTTGTCTGTGGCACTCCGTGAGTGCCAATGCGGCATTCTTTAAATGTCGTTCTGGCAAACAGTGAGTGCTGCAACGACATTTATTGAGTGCCGTGGATATCTCCTGAGTGCCATATTTTGTGACAGCCTGTCCTAAAATAGGTTGGTTTATACCTTCAAAAGGCGGCCGGAATTGGGGTTTTGGCTACGAATTTTCTAAAATAACCCTCCAAAGATTACCTATATGTAGAGGATGTGTATCCCATTAATAGGAACTTGGAATTTTAGAGTGTTAGGATCCCAATATTGATTTTCTTTCAAAACTTTCTAAATTAAGAGAGAAGTGGAATTAGAAGAAGAAGAGCTTGATCATCATTCTTGGAAGATCTCAAAGCAATAAAAGGTGTTAAGGATACTTAGAGGTAAACTCTAAATCACTTAGTTTTAACATCCTTGTTCAATCACAATACATAGATGCTTAGGATTTTTTTACACATTTTCAAAACCTCTCTTCCCACCTCATTTCATCACACACCACATGTATTGTGATTGAACTCTCATTTCATTAGTTTGGATCAAAATGGCCTTGGGTTCAAAGTTTAAGTAAATCTTGAAGTAGAACTTTGGTTCCTTTCTTTTGATTATGTTTATTTCTAAAGATTCATGAGACTTTCAATATCTTACTTGGGTCTTTGCACTTAGTGTCCCTTAATATTCTTATGAACTTATGATTCATAAGAGGATTGAGGTTGATTTTAGTATATTGAGTCAATGGGTCCAAACTTTTATCCATAGTTTGAACTTAATATTTTGAGGTTTTATGAAGTCTTTTCATACTTCATTGAAATCTACAAATATGAATGTTCTTAGTCTCCAATGACCATCAAATGGTAGGAGAAGTGGTTTGAATCTAAGCTTATCTTCATGGTTTAGGTTCTTTATCTTGGGGTTTTAAGGAGTTTCTTCATACTTCATTTAAAATCCACAAGTTTAAATGTCATTAATCTTCAATGACCTTCAAATGGTAGAAGAAATAATTTGGATTAAGCCCAACTTCAAGGTTTAGTAGTTGGGGTTAACAAATAAAGTTGAACTTGATAAATGGTGCAGTGAATTCAATGACCACCTTTGATCAAGGATTTTTAGTTAAACATCGAACCGTTGGAATTGAATGAAACCAATGGAAAAATGTCTATAACTCAAAGTTCTACCACTAATTTTTTTTTGTTTTAACTAGCCTCCATGGCTAACATGGTTTGGTTATGAGTTTTTGGGAGACAACAACAATCTGTCCAGAGTTTTAGAACATCAACACCTTTTTGAAATGAGTAAATTAGAACCTTAATCAAACATTTTTGACCCCAAATAATTTTTATATGAAGTTTGATGTGTTAACAAGATCCCCTAAAAAGATCTAAGTGTTTCTAATTTTTTACTAGTTTTAAAAAATCATATAAGAACTCTGGACAGAGAGTTATGAAGTCCGGAGTGATGTCTGGTATTTGTTCAATTCCTAGAGATCTAACCGTTAAAGCCTTGATTTTCTTTTTGGATTAAAAATTAGACTCACAGAGGCATCTTGTACCTTGAAATCATCAAGATCAAACCGCGGAAACCATGTCTTTTATTTCCTTGAAGTTCTAATCGGCTCTCAGCAATTTTCAGAATCCTGTCACAGTTTTACCAATTTTGTAAATAAGGGTTTAAATGATCTTTTCTTAACCTAAGGCTTATACCATACACTAATAAAGATTACTTAAGCTTAAAACCAGAGGCTAAATGATCCAAATCAATGAATAGTACACAGCTTTTACATTCTTCACATTCATGTATCCAGGTGCATTCATTCATATAGATTGATACTTGTAAATGGAATCCGCTTTGTGTTAGGATTTGTTCCTTAGGATTTAATGATATTTTTTATTTAAAGTATGTGAACTAACCCTATGTTTTGCAGCGCATTTGAGGTACAATTTATCAACCCCTCCTCTAGTTTAATTTACTTCTTTGATTTTAATTGATTTTTGACTCCATGCGCGACACCTTAGACTAGGTCTTGCCTTATGTGTTTATATGCGATTAGAGATTACTTTCTAGGTTTTATTTTATTTGCTTGCATGCATTGCATGTTTAAAATTTGTGCATGGATCCCGGGTATGTTCCTTTGTCCTCTATTGCATATCATGTCGCTTGCTAAATGAATTTTGTGGTTTTTGAATGATATTTTGCCCTTAGCAATCTTATACCCTTTGGACATGCTTTTGTGATGTATATTTATACATATGTATTAGTTGATGACGCATTTAGATTAATAATTCGATTAAAAGGATGTTGAGTAGAGGCCTATCGCGAGATAGGATGAAAATGAGTGTTTTAGTCCGTCGGGCTCCTTCCCTTCTCATTCCATAATCCCTGAACCTAGTTAATCTTTGGTTTCGCAAAAGATCGGTTTGCTTTTAAAATGATTTCTTAATTTTTCCTTTTTAAAATTAAGTGGCGACTCTTTGTATTTGAAATGTTTTAAAATTAAAAGTGGGCCCAAATGCCGGTATCCACAATCTAGCGACTCTGCTGGGGATTGAACCCAGAATCTCTGGTTTCGCAGACCAGAATTTTTGATTTTGGGTTTACTCGAGGATTAGACTTCAAAGCATCCTTTTAATCGAGTTAATTAATTTTTGTGTGCCCGTTGCATTGCACTTGCATGTCTCGCCAATTGATTGCACAAAACTTTGACCTTGGCGGCTCGGGGTTACCCGGTCGATTAAGCCATCATGGGACTGTGTGATCACCCTTGATCTCGTACCATGTGTTGGTATATGAATCATCCTATCGGGTGTGTGTCAAGGGTCCCTTATTTGACCATAACCCAGCCTTTGCATGATATCTTCTATAGAACCTTTCAAATCTTGGAAATCAATTCTTGATTAGGATTATGTGCCAGGGAGATTTGTATGCCCGGAAGGGATTAGTTGAGATGATGACGATAGTTGCTTGACGAAAGATGTATAACCTCTTAAATCACTTTTGAGCAATTCCTCTTAATGTCTTATGACATTTTGAGGACATGCCGAGTCCTGATTATAAGATTACATCTCTTATATCATGTTTAGCTAAGCATCATTGATCTTGTATGTATCCAAATTCATGAAAAGTATAGTGATAATCCGATCAGGTGATCCTTGTACCAAAAAGAATTTTAAATCCATCTTTGTAAGCAAACGAATTTTTGTCATCTTTATTCCAAAGTTTCAGTCACTCTTTCAAGAATCTTTGAAGTTCACATTTTTTATTAAAGCCACAAACTAATCTTTGTTAAAGTATATTTTTTACATGATCATCTTCAAAGGAAAAATCCAAAAATTTTGGGAACTATTTTTTTTTGGAGAAATGCTTTTCAAAGCAAAATTTCTATCCAATCATCTTTTTGAGAAATGTTTTCACATCCTCATTTTCAAGTAAAAGACTAAAAAATTCTTGCAAATTGTTTTTGAAAGATCTCATCATATTAAGAAATGCTCCTCAAATGTATTTCAAAAATTTTAAACACCCGACCTTTGAAAGGGTAGTGAGGATTGCAATGAGAGGTGAAATTGGCGCATTTGACATGAGTGAAGATTTTATATGCTTATATGTCTATTTGCTAGGATTAGAATTTTTCCTTTCTTTTGCATATAGAATAGGCACACACACACACACATGCATTACATCCGTGTGACATATGAACCATTTCATCTCACAAAAAGTCTTTCAAAAATATTTATAATAAGGAGATGTTGATAAAAATAAAGAAAACAAAAAGTCTTTTGAAGAAAAAAAAACCTCTTTCTTTTGTAGGGTAAAAGTAGCATCCAGTTCTGGCACGACTTGGTTTAGAGGTCCCACTGTAAGGTTAGTAAGGAGAGGAAAAGACAGTGAAATGGCAGATGAAAGGAATGATGGGGAAGTAGCAGACTTAAGAACATTGGTAGAACAACAGGCGGAACAGATGAGGCGACAGGCTGAGAATATGAATCGAATGATGGTTATGATAGAAGTAATAGCACGCCCACCACCAGTCGTGAATCCACCAAATAATGATCCGCCAGTTACGGAAGAAGGTTGGTACAATGGCCCAGAGATGCTAAGAGTCGAGATTCCTAGAGCAGATAGGGAAAGGGTAGAAAGGGAAAAGACTGACAAAGAGAGGATAATGACCGAAAAGATAGAGAAGCTGGAAAGGGTAATTCGCAAGGCTCAGGGGGTCGATACTTACCTGATGGAGCTGGAAGGTTTGTATGATGGGGTCCGTGAAATGCTGCCTACCGATTTTAAAGTGCCAGTTTTCGATAAGTTTGATGGGACAGGGAATCCTCGCAGCCATGTGAGAATGTGTATCGGGGCTTTCCAACCCAGTGGGCTGAGCACTGCCATGATGGTTATCTTATTTCAGCAGACCTTAACTGGAGCTGCCTTATCCTGGTACCTCACTCTTGAACCAAGCAAAACCCGGGTTTGGGAAGAAGTGATCAAAGCATTCGTGGCACAATATGAGTATAACCAAGACTTGGATGTCACAATCCAAGATTTGGAGACCACCAGGCAGGGAAACAAGGAGTTATTTGCTGAGTATTTGAGTAGGTGGAGGAGAAAAACGACTAAGATGGTACAGAGGCTGTCCGAGAAAGATTAGATCCAAATGTTGATGAAGAACCTTCAACCTGTATACCAAGAGAAAATGAGATTCCAGTCAATCAACACCTTTGCTGAGGTTTTTGACGTAGGAATAATGATAGAGGATGCGATCCAAGAAGGGGTAATCAAGAAGGAAGAACAACCGAATCGGTATAGAAGGCCGAGTTATGGATCAAATGGGGGACATTCAGGGGGTCACTCTGATCCCACCGATATCAATGCGGTGAGCGGGCCAGAAAGAAATTCGACATAACACCGAGGATAGGATGGGACAAATAGCCTAGGAAGTTCTGAGACTTGGGGGTGTCACTGTCAACCGCTCTTGATAGGCTAATAACAAATGGGCATCTTCGTCTGTTGGAGCCTCGACCTCTACCGAGTCCACTGATTCGTGTCCAATATTGCACTCTGAATTTCATGATTTTACCCTTATTGGACACAAATTACTACTCAAATCGGAGACTTAATGGATAAATTGTGCTTTTGATTGTTCTTGTTGTTACCCTCTTTTAGCTAATAAAGATCTCTTTTTGTAGGGTATGTAAGCTTGGGTGTAGGGGAACCCAGCCTTGGTAGCATTCATGTAGTTGAAAAAGGTCAAGAAGAAGAATTTAAGAAGGGCGGATCGATCCTCCCTAATGAAGGGATCGATCCGCATGTTCAATGGGAACTTACTGTCTGATTCAAAAAGGGCGGATCGATCCGCCCTAATGAAGGGATCGATCCGCGATCTTCCCATAGCATTCTGCGAGAAGGATCTCTAAATGGATCGATCCGGCCAGAAGAGCGGATCGATTCGCGGGTTCTCGAAGACATAGTATTTTCCCAGATGAAAGGCGGATCGATTCGCCAATCTGAAGTGATCGATCCGCGCCTCTGCTGATGACTCTCCCTTTTTATTACAAGTTTGCCATCTTTTGTATAAGCTATATATAGTTAGTGATAGATTTTTGTTAGGTTTAGCTTGTTTTTTAGCTTGTGTTTTCTAAGTTTCCCTGAGGTTTCAATCTCTCTCTCTATAATCCTCTCATCTCTCTCCCTCATTACTCCCCATCTACCAATATTTATATCCTTTTATTTGTTAGAGAGAAGAGAGTGTCAG
Source organism: Hydrangea macrophylla (assembly GCA_033977485.1). Taxonomy (NCBI): domain Eukaryota; kingdom Viridiplantae; phylum Streptophyta; class Magnoliopsida; order Cornales; family Hydrangeaceae; genus Hydrangea; species Hydrangea macrophylla. The sequence goes on along the minus strand of CM066990.1, from coordinate 11,008,113 downwards.
TGTATTGAATATTTGGAAGTTTTTTATTGAAGATTTCATTGGATTTTCTATGGAATTTATTGTGGGTTTAGCTTGTTGGTATAATCTCTCCTTCCCTCTCTTTAATATTGTTGTCATTATGATTAGGAGTAGCTAAATCATGTAGGTTGGGGATCATAAACCCACCATTGGACCCATGTGTGATTTATTGTAGGACTCTCACATTTTGTAGCATCTCTAGAGTTCATGGGTGTGTGGTTGGATGTTTTGAGACCTCACTTCCAATGTCAAGCATTGGAAGTTGTTAAATCTCTAAACTCTAATCCTATACCAATGTATTGCATTGGAACATCTATCTAGCATGTTGGTTTACTACATGTTTGATAGTTTGTCCCAATGGAATTTTCTACTCTAGAATGTGCTACAAGTGTGAAAATCATGTGTAGGTTGGTCCAAGGTGGGGGAATGCTCCCCAACCTCAACTTCTCCATTTACAAAACCCCCGTTTGTCAATTAAACTTAACTTTGTTCAAGGTTTACTTTCTCTTTTTCTTGATATCCATCGTAGTATATGCTTTTACAAATTGAACCAAATTCAAAGTCGAAAAGACTCAATTTTATTTCTTAGTTTGGTTATTACACCTCGCATTATAATTGGTTATTAAGAGCCCACCAAGTATTGTTGCACTCCAATCCCTGTGGACTCGACACTCTATTTCCACCGTACTACGTTTTTTAAATAGGATAAACATAAGAACTTGATTTTGACTCAATCAAAATGGCGCCGTTGCCGGGGATTTGAAAATGGAAACAACCTTAGGTCGCTTAGTTTCTAACTATCGTGCTTTTGCTTTTAATCTTGGTTGCTTTCTTGTTGATTGTCTTTGAAGGAGTAGCCTTTAAGTGAGAATCGATAACCTCTTACAATGTCAAATCCGAGCGACGCAGGTATGACTAACCCCTTTGCAGTTAATACTAATGCTAGTTCTAGCAGTAGTAGTAGTGGGTCATTTTGGCGGCCTTCGACCACTTCATCATCATCATTCACCCAAAATTCGCACAGTATAGGTCACCGAGAGCCGGTAGTTGACGCATTTTTAGATCATGCTACGTTTGTCACAGAAGGCAAAATGCCCATGGATCGATTCCGTCGGGAGCAATGGGGTCAACATAACCCCGCACCTCCACCCATGTACCCGCCGCATGCACCACCTCCTTTTCAACATCATTATCTTCCTCCACCCCCGCCAATGGATCAAACCTTTGGGAGAACGATCGGGGATTACCTTCAACCCGAGACTGTGTCTTCCCCATCTTGCATAACATTCCCGTACAATGCGGGGGTATTTTGATTCAAACCAGGAATGATCAATCTCTTACCTAATTTTCATGGCCGAGAGAACGAGGATCCCTACAAGCATATTAGGGAGTATGAGGACATATGTGGAACGTTTGAACAACAAAGATGCACACCTGAGCTCATAAGGCTCAAATTGTTCACGTTCTCGCTCAAGGATAGGGCTAAAGATTGTTTAGTGACCCTACCTCTAAATTCCATAGGCTCATGGCCAGAACTCCAAAAGCAATTCTATAAGGAGTTTTTTCCCATGCACAAAACACAAGCATTGGTCAAACAAATTCAAAATTTCTCCTTAGGGGAACACGAGACCTTTGCTGAGTGTTGGTTGAGATTCGAGGATCTCCTTAGGAAATACGCGCACCATGGTTTTGACAAATTCCGTCAAATTTCCATTTGTTATGGGGGGTTACAACCCAATACAAAACAATTAATCAAAACCATATGCTCCGGGAGTTTCTTAACTCTCAAAGCCGAGCAAACCGAAGCCTATTTGGAATATGTTTATGAGACTTCGCGTGGGTGGGGTACATCCAACCCTCATGACCGCACCTTACCGGTCACCGTAGCCCCATTAAATCATAATCTTTACCCAGTGACAAGTGAGGCCGAATCCATTTCTGAACTCACTAGGAAAGTGGAGGCTTTAGAATCTCAAAAGGTCACCATGGGCCCCACTCTTCTCCCGATCCTCGCACCGATCAATCCTTTGCATTGCTACTTGTGCTATGACCTAGAACACTCAACCAATGAGTGCCCCGTTCTTCCTATCCTCCAAAATCAAGCTTTAGAGAAAGCATGTGCGCTCGGGATGAACATTAGGCCTAGATTCAATCCTTCCCAAAATGATGCCTATAATCCTCCCGGAAGGTGGAGTGCTCCGGGGCACAATTACCACAACAATAAAGGGGCAACAGTAGCACCCAATGCCCCTCCACAACCATACTATCCACATCAACTACCTCCATCATCGTATGCCCCTCCAAACTTTGGTCCACCCATTCCTCAATCTCAAGGGCCACATTTTACCCAAAATCAAGGGGCGCATCTACACTCAACCCCTTATGTACCCCCTCACAAGAAAAGCTTTGAAGATCATAACCATGGCTTGTCCCAAAGAATGGGTTAACTTGAGCAATCCATTCAAGCAATGCAATCATCGCATGCTCAATCCATGCAAGCTTTACAAGCTCAATTGGCTCAATTGCTTCAAAATCAACAAATTATTGATAAGGGAAAGCTTCCCGCCCAACCTTTCCAAAATCCCAAAGGACAATCTAATGGTGGAACCTCAAACCCCAATGACCCCGTTGAGCACTTAAAAGGAATCACCACTCTTCGAAGTGGCAAGGTCGTGGACAACAAGGTCCAAGAACCTCCCCAAGAATCACCAATTAGCAACGATCCGAGTGAGGAGGGGGCCGAATGTGATAGTGGGGACACCTTGATCCCGAATAGGGTCGACTTGGATGAGGACTTCTCTAAAGCCCCCGATTCCATGAATCAAGAATTTGTGAACCCCGTTCCACCAATTTCCTCAAAGGTTAAAAAAGAAGGTTGAGAACACCAAGAATAACGAGTTCTTGGAATTGTTTAATAAAGTTGAAATTAATATTCCCCTTTTAGAAGCAATTAAACAAGTTTTGGCCTATGCCAAATTGTTCAAAGATCTGTGCACCGTTAAAAGAAAGCTTAATGTCAAAAAGATTGCCTATATGGCTGCACATGCGAGCTCCGTTATCCTTAACGAGGTTCTACCCAAATACAAGGACCCCGGTTGTCCTACTATAGCATGTGTGATTGGACAACACCACATAGATAGAGCACTCCTTGATTTAGGTGCTAGTGTGAATCTTCTCCCCTATTCGGTGTATGTCCAACTAGGCTTAGGAGAGCTTAAGGAGACCTGTGTCACCTTATAAATGGCTGATAGGTCCGTTAAGATGCCACGGGGCATTATAGAAGATGTTATAGTCCAAGTGGGTAATTTTTACTATCCGGTGGACTTTATCGTGCTTGACACGCAACCCGTTGTCAATGAACAATCACAAATTCTAATCATCTTAGGGCAGCCATTCCTTGCTACTGTTAATGCATTAATTAACTGTAGGAATGGTCTCATGCGCTTAACTTTTGGAAATATGACCGTGGATGTGAACATCTTCTCACTCTTTAAGCAACCTGATCTTGACGAGGAAAATGGTGATGATATTTATGAAATCTATCTTGTTGACTCTTTAGTGCAGGATTTCTTTGATATTTCTGGTACTATAAGTGCTAATGATTCTTGTATTAGTCCTTCTCTTAATCCTGCATGTTTTAGTGATGATAATATAGATATTCTCGAACATGCTGATAAATTCTTAGCTTTTGATACCACCCTTGTTGAGTGTGATCATGAGTTTGGGAGGGAAACAGAGATGAGTGAGGAGGAAGTTGTGGTTGCGAGAGATTTGGAGGTCGAAAGAACCTTAGGAGAGGCCATGTGGACCTCTAATTTTGAAAGACTACCTCCGAGGGATACTTTCCCTCTTCCATCCAATATAGTCGCACCAATACTGGAGCTCAAATCCTTGCCAAGTGAGTTCAAGTATGCCTTTTTGAGAGAGGACGAGAGTTTTCCGGTTGTAGTATCTTCCCAGCTTGACCCTTGTCAAGAAGGGAAATTGATGAAGGTTTTGAAGGAGCATAAAAGTGCTATCGGGTGGTGTGTAGCAGACTTGAGGGGCATTTCTCCGAAGATTTGCACCCACAAGATTTATCTAGAGGATGAAGCCAAGCCTTCACGTCAAATGCAAAGGAGGCTTAATCCTAATATGAAAGAGGTGGTGATGACCGAGGTCATCAAGTTGTTGGATGTGGGGATAATCTATCCCATTTTCGATAGTGAGTGGGTGAGCCCTACCCAAGTGGTCCCTAAGAAGTTGGGGATCACCGTCATCGAGAATGAGAGTGGAGAGTTGGTACCCATAGGAGCCACCACAGGGTGGCGTGTTTGTATTGATTATAGGAAGTTGAATTCGGTCACTAGAAAGGACCATTTCCCCTTACCCTTCCTTGATCAAGTTCTAGAAAGAGTAGCGGGCCATAAGCACTACCACTTCCTAGATGGTTACTCGGGGTATAATCAAATAGAAATAGCCCCCAAGGACCAAGAGAAAACCACCTTCACTTGCCCCTTTGGCACGTTTGCCTATCGGAGGATGCCGTTCGAACTTTGTAATGCACCTTCCACCTTTCAAAGGTGCATGCTTATTAGTAGTATCTTCAGTGATATGGTGGAGAAGTTTTTGGAAGTCTTCATGGATGACTTCACAGTCTTTGGAGATTCATTCGATGAATGCCTTGAGAATCTTGAAAAGGTTCTCAAGAGATGTATAGAAAAGAATCTCGTTCTTAACTGGGAGAAGTGCCACTTCATGGTGACACAAGGGATTGTGTTAGGCCATATTGTGTCTAGCGAGGGAATGCAAGTTGACAAAACCAAAATAGATGTCATTTCCAACCTTCCCCCTCCCAGGAACCTCAAAGACATTAGGTCATTTTTGGGCCATGCGGGCTTCTATCGTAAATTTATAAAGGACTTTAGCTCGATCTCTAGACCGTTGTGTCTCCTCTTAGCTAAAGACATCCCATTTGAGTGGTCCCAAGATTGCCAAGAGGCATTTGAGAAGCTTAAGGTATTACTCACTTCCGCACCAATTATGCAACCTCCCGATTGGAGCCTTCCATTCGAATTAATGTGCGATGTGAGTGACTACGCCATCAGAGTCGTTTTGGGGCAAAGGAAAGACAAAAAGCCCCATGTCATTTACTATGCGAGCCGTACATTTGATAGTGCGCAATCCAACTACTCCATGATGGAGAAAGAGTTGCTCGCCATAGTATTTGCTCTCGAGAAATTCCGGTCTTATGTTGTGGGATCGCTGATCATTTGTTTCACCGACCATGCCACCCTCAAGTACCTTCTTTCCAAGAAAGATGCTAAGGCTTGGCTAATCCGATGGATCCTTCTATTACAAGAATTTGATCTCTCTATCAAAGATAAAAAAGGGGTAAAAAACGTTGTTGCAGATCATTTGTCGCGTTTGACATTTAATCATGATTATATTAACCCCGTGCCTATTAGAGAGTGTTTCCCAGATGAGCAATTGATCAATGTTTCAACTCTCCCTTGGTATGCCGATGTGGTGAATTTCCTTATCACGGGCCAACTACCTCAAGATTGGTCCACTCAAGATAGGGAACGGTTGATAACCATGGCACGGTCATTCTTCTTTGATGATCCCTATGTGTTTAAGTATTGCGCCGATCAAATTGTGAGGAGATGCGTGCCTAATGATGAGATACCGAGTGTCTTGTCTTTTTGCCATGATCAAGCGTGTGGAGGCCACTTTTCTTCACAAAAGACGGCCTTTAAAGTGCTCCATAGCGGGTTGTATTGGCCCATAATTTTTAAAGATGCACATGCTTATTGCAAAGCTTGTGCCCAGTGCCAACTTCTTCGTAGAGTCACCCGGAGGAACATGATGCCTCTAAACCCCATTCTTGTTATAGAAGTTTTCAATTGTTGGGGTATAGACTTCATGGGACCTTTTCCCAAATCCAATCATTTTGAATATATTTTGGTGGCGGTTGACTATGTCTCCAAGTGGGTTGAGGCCATACCGTCAAGGACTAATGACCACAAGGTTGTTTTAAAATTCCTCAAAGAACATATTTTGTCCCGGTTTGGCACTCCGAAGGCCATAATTAGTGATCAAGGGGTGCACTTTTGCAATTCCCCTTTTGCTCGGTTAATGGAGCAATATGGCGTCACCCATAAGGTTTCCACCACATATGACCCGCAAACTAATGGCCAAGCCGAATTGTCTAATCATGAAATCAAGGGGATTCTAGAGAAGACGGTCGATCCGTCGAAGAAAGATTGGTCTTTTAGGCTAACCGATGCGCTTTGGGCATATAGGACGGCCTATAAGACAAATTTAGGAATGTCCCCCTACCGGTTAGTTTATGGGAAGGCATGTCATTTGCCCGTCGAGCTTGAGCATAGTGCTTATTGGGCCATAAAGAAGCTCAATTTCGAGGTGGATGAGAGTGGCGAGAAGAAAAAGCTTCAACTCGACGAGTTGGAGGAAATTCGAAGTGAACTCTACGAGAATTCTAAAGTGTACAAGGCACATGTTAAAGCATTTCATGACAAACGGATTATTCATAAGCAATTTATAGTGGTAACAAGGTGTTGTTATACTATTCACGGCTCCACTTGTTTCCGAGTAAGTTACAATCCCGGTGGAGTGGGCCATACATTGTACACAGGGTGGTTACCTATGGAGCCGTTGAGATTCAAGATCCCGCGGATGGGACAATTTCTAAGTTCAATGGACAACGGCTCAAACCTTTTCTTGAAGGTTTTGACACGGAGTTGGTATCAATTCCTTTGGAAGACCCCAATGCTGGGGTCGAGTAGGCTCTCGTGAGCTATACTCCCTTTTTTTGTATGCCCCTTGTTAGAATTTTGGCATAATTTTTGTTCTAAGTCATGTCCTTAGCATCCATAGCGCCCTTTTTTTTTTTTCTAATGATTAAAAGCTTTCAGAGTTGAAAACTATTGAGGAGGGAAAGGGGCGGATCGATCCGCAGTCCCAAGGGGATTGATCCGCGGGTTTCTGGAGAAGTTATTGAGCAAATTGAAAAAGGGAGGATCGATCCGCATTATCGAGGGGATCGATCGCGAGTTTGGGAAGAGACACTGCCTTGACATTGTTGAAATGGATAGATCCGGCCTAACAAGCGGATCGATCCGCATTTTACAACAGACACACTGCTTTTCAACCTCCGAAATGGATCGATCCGGCTCTTAGAGCGGATCGATCAGCGATTTTGAAAAGGCGCAAATAAATCGTTTTAAAATGTCGGATTGATCCGGCCTCTGAGCGGATCGATCCGTGGGGGCTGAAACGGGTTAAATGGGAAGATTTCTCTCATTTCCTTTAAATTTTCTAAAGTTCTCTCAAACCCTCTCAAAGTGTCATTGCCCAATACCTCTCCAAATCAACCCTTGTGCTCATTCCTCTTCAAGATCATCACTATCACTTATCCAAGGTATGTTTTTTAACAACTCTCATCGATTATTTTTCTTGTCTTGGTTGGGATTGCCCCCTAGGATGAGTGATTTCTTCCCTTGCTCACTATTTTGAAAATTTTAACCTTAGGGCTTGATTTTTCACCCTTTTCTTTACATTGTGGGTTGATTTCTCATGCATTTTGACTGTGCCTCATGCTTAAGCCACATTGTGGTTTGTTTGGGATAGATCCATGCATCCATATTTGTTAAACATTGAGATCACTCCTTAGGCACGCAATGTGTTTGATTAAATGCCCAAATGAATTCTCCTAGGGCATTATCCAAATCCACACGTGCATTTTCACAACCGTCGCGTGCATTGTTCATATTTTCTCATTTTCGGTGCATGCTCTCATTCTCGTGTGCATTTTTTATGGTTGATTTCATGGCCTGTGACACGTCACGCTCACCCCACGTCGATCGTGCACTTGCGTTCGTGACTGTCGTGCATTATGTCCGTGCCCCGTGCCCAACGTCCTCTTAGGCATTTCATGTTTCCCCCGACCGTTCACATCCTCGGGATGTCCATGCGTACCATTGGTATTACATCACCTGTAGCTTGAGCATTGCACTTTTTGAGCATGTCGCCTATCATCTTATATGTTGAGCTTGCTCTTGTTGTTTTCTTTCAAAAACAATGGTGAATTCGTTAAAATATAACAGAATCGAGTGATCCCCCGCCCGTGGGTATGACCGCTTCTGCTCTAAAATCGAGAAATAATGGTTCGTCAACTTCTTTAAGTCAAAAAAGTCCATCCTCCCTGAGCAGCTCATTACTATTTTCGATTTTCCAGACGACGTGGTCCAGACCTTTAGGTGCCGCCGATGGCTCACCCAGTTGGAACATTCGGGCGGATACAATGAGACGTGGGTCCGGATCTTCTTCGCTAGTCTAGTCACCACCGGCGCTCGCACTTTTGAGTCGTATATTCGGGGTGTCCGCATCCCGGTCTCCCCGGCTACTTTAGCCGTGTTCATGGGGGTTCCTCACGTGGAGGACCCTGAGCCTTACCTGGATGACTTGGAGCAGCGGCCTCACAATGATACCTTCGCTACCCGGTTCACGGGTCGACCGACCGAGTGGATCAGGGACCAGATTGCCCCATCTTCTTTCACCAGGTTCTACCGGTGCTGTAATATCATTGTCACTACGGCAGTGTGGCCAACTCGCCACAAGACTATTAGGGGGGACCACGATACCCTCCTGTACGCTATTACTGATCCCACCGCCTGAGTCGACTTCGCGAGCATTATCATCTCCCTCATGGTAGCAGCGTCCAACGACACTGCTGCCACTGCTAGCCTCCCTTTTGTGGTCCTTGTTACCCGGCTTTGCACCTCACATGGGTGTGAGGCCTTAGCGTCCAATGTTCTCAAAGTTGCGTTGTCCCCAATCAATGGGACGACGCTCGCTCGTAGCGATGCACAGGTTAGATCCGCGTCCAAGAGAGCCAGAGTGGAGGAGGGACCGTCTGGAGCTCAGGCCGAGATGGAGAAGGAGGAGCCTGCACAGGGTATGGTCGAGTTGCACCGTCGATTCGAGACTCTTACTATCGAGCAGAGGTAGCAGGGCATGGAGATTGCAGGGATACGGAGTGATGTTTGTAGCTTAAGGGGGAAGGTTGATGCATTCGGTATGAGCTATCGGCGGGACATGAGCATGTTGATTCGCTTCCAGACCGATTCGTTCCGGATGCAGTACCCAGGCACTGATGTCCCAGACTACTTTCGCGACCCGTATGGTGCCGCAGGCGGCCCAGGCTCTTTTGGTGGTGCTGGAGGCTCAGGTGCCTATGGTGGTGCGGATGATCCCAGTGCTTTTGGTGGTGCAGGTGGCTCGGGTAGCTATGGAGGAGGAGACGGAGATGGTGAGGATTAGTTGGGGAGAGTGCTCGGGGATAGTATTTTGCTTATGCTAGGGTGTGTTTATGCTCATTTCGTTAGACTTGGAGTTATACTTTTATGTTTGGATGATTGTGTTATCTTGTTCAGGGTTTTGTTGGATTGACTTTGGCTGTTTATGGACGTGTGTTTATTTGACTATTGGCCCATGCTTACGGTTTTACTATTGTGCCATGTCAAATTGTTTGTTTTCTTTTTCTTCTCTTTCTTTGATTCTAACAATCGCAGGCACTAGCTTTTACCGCATGCCCACCTTATTTGCGTCCGGTAATTTTGTTCTTCCCCTTACACTTTGTAGTTTCATTGAGGATAATGCACAGTCCTAGTTGGGGGGTGTGAGAGCTTGCTTCTCTCATCGCAATTTTAGTCTCATCTTCTGCAAAAAACAAAAAAAAGAAAAGAAGTTAAAAAAAAAAACTTCATAGTCAAGTGTACTTCTCTTTTGTTTGAGCTTTATAGAAATATTTGCTGATGACTCATCTCTTACGATCATTTGTATCCACGCATTCCAATAAATCCTAAGTTTTTATCTGAACATCTCACTTCATGCCCACTTGTCCTTCGCCTCATATCACTTTCCCATTTTAAAACCCCCTCAAGTTCCTAATTGATTCTCGAGTTGTGTGATTTGGAGTTTGAAACTATCATGACAAGTAGTTTGAGTTATTTCACATCCTCTAGTGAATGGTATCTTTCTTGAGATTAGTTTTACTCATTTTTCACGCTTATGTTTTTCATCATTGGCATGTGCGTGGCTTTGATTCCCATTTCCATTACTCTAATTGCCAGTATGCCCCGAGTGTATTACCCATTTCGAGTGATTCATTTTTTGAGTGTAACACCGGTGAGAATTGAGTTAAAGCACATTTTGAATGAAATTCGGATTATGAAAGCATTGTCATCATCTTGATAGTTGTAGTTTTGCACCTCACACTACACACGCATCCAAGATTGAGCGTAATGAAGTTTATCTAATAATCTTGATAGTTTGAGAACTTTTTGGATTTATGTGTCATGTGCTAAAATATTTTGAAAATACTTAGGACTTTGTTGAGTGTTAGCATTAGATAGTGGGCAACTATCATGAGGAAACAAAAATGTTTGTGGTATCATTATGAGAACCCTCCGGAGACAACACTCCGCCTCCACAGGCAACCTAGAGGTTTCACGGTTTGTTGCATACGCTCAATGCAATCGTGTTCCCCACGAAAATTTAATCTTAAATAAATTTTTGTGCAAGGTAATTCTTAAATCTCTTGGTATTTAGCTTTATTGCTAAGAGACTAGCAACATGCTAGTTGGGGTGTGTGATTCGTGTCCAATATTGCACTCTGAATTTCATGATTTTACCCTTATTGGACACAAATTACTACTCAAATCGGAGACTTAATGGATAAATTGTGCTTTTGATTGTTCTTGTTGTTACCCTCTTTTAGCTAATAAAGATCTCTTTTGGTAGGGTATGTAAGCTTGGGTGTAGGGGAATCCAGCCGTGGTAGCATTCATGTAGTTGAAAAAGGTCAAGAAGAAGAATTTAAAAAGGGCGGATCGATCCGCCCTAATGAAGGGATCGATCCGCATGTTCAATGGGAACTTACTGTCTGATTCAAAAAGGGCGGATCGATCTGCCCTAATGAAGGGATCGATCCGCGATCTTCCCATAGCATTCTGCGAGAAGGATCTCTAAATGGATCGATCCGGCTAGAAGAGCGGATTGATCCGCGGGTTCTCGAAGACATAGTATTTTCCCAGATGAAAGGCGGATCGATCCGCCAATCTGAAGGGATCGATCCGCGCCTCTGCTGATGACTTTCCCTTTTTATTACAAGTTTGCCATCTTTTGTATAAGCTATATATAGTTAGTGATAGATTTTTGTTAGGTTTAGCTTGTTTTTTAGCTTGTGTTTTCTAAGTTTCCCTGAGGTTTCAATCTCTCTCTCTATAATCCTCTCATCTCTCTCCCTCATTACTCCCCATCTACCAATATTTACATCCTTTTATTTGTTAGAGAGAAGAGAGTGTCAATGTATTGAATATTTGGAAGTTTTTTATTGAAGATTTCATTGGATTTTCTATGGCATTTATTGTGGGTTTAGCTTGTTGGTATAATCTCTCCTTCCCTCTCTTTAATATTGTTGTCATTATGATTAGGAGTAGCTAAATCATGTAGGTTGGGGATCATAAACCCACCATTGGACCCATGTGTGATTTATTGTAGGACTCTCACATTTTGTAGCATCTCTAGAGTTCATGGGTGTGTGGTTGGATGTTTTGAGACCTCACTTCCAATGTCAAGCATTGGAAGTTGTTAAATCTCTAAACTCTAATCCTATACCAATGTATTGCATTGGAACATCTATCTAGCATGTTGGTTTACTACATGTTTGATAGTTTGTCCCAATGGAATTTTCTACTCTAGAATGTGCTACAAGTGTGAAAATCATGTGTAGGTTGGTCCAAGGTGGGGGAATTCTCCCCAACCTCAACTTCTCCATTTACAAAACCCCCGTTTGTTAATTAAACTTAACTTTGTTCAAGGTTTACTTTCTCTTTTTCTTGATATCCATCGTAGTATAAGCTTTTACAAATTAAACCAACTTCAAAGTCGAAAAGACTCAATTTTATTTCTTAGTTTGGTTATTGCACCTCGCATTATAATTGGTTATTAAGCGCCCACCAAGTATTGTTGCACTCCAATCCCTGTGGACTCGACACCCTATTTCCACCGTACTACATTTTTTTAAATAAGATAAACACAAGAACTTGATTTTGACTCAATCATCCACTTCTGCCAATGTTTTGGGAGGATCTTTATTGCAAGTTTCATCAGCAGAAGGGTCATTCTACGGATCGGTGCACAAGGCTAAAGCACAAAATCTAGTACCTCATTGATAACAAGGTGATATCAGAGCCGCCTGTCAAGTCTCCTAATGTTACTAGGAATTCGCTGCCTAGTCATCACGCTGTACCGCCACCGCAAGGCCTTTTCTTCTTAGGGATAGAAGAAACGATCCTTAATTCATCGAGGCTGATCACTAAAGTCGGGACACCAAGGAAGCCTTATCCGATGATATGAACTTTAGGGGATCAATTGGATTGGTGGAACCAAGAAACTGGCAACACCGATATGGGTCAGGTGGAAGATGACCTATGGTATGAGAGCGGTGGAGAAGGAACAAAGAAAGAAAGTTTGAAAGTCATTTCCGAAGTTGACAATCTGTGGGCAAAAGAAGAAGTCAGTCATCTAACCCAGTCAGGGAGACATTTCAAACATCATGAGCTGGAGGAGGATCACCCGGGGAGACAAATGGATAAAGGAAAAGGGAAAACGAATGAAGAAGAGGAAGAAGATAGGATTCTGAAGCAAATGAAGAAAACTCAGACTAACATCACCATCTGGGGTTTATTGGTCGCTTCTAAACGTCACATGCATGCAGTCCTGGATGCTTTGGACCAATCCGATGTTTCTATCGACACAGCACCAGAAGTCCTCGTGGGAATAATCAGTAAAATCCCAACTCTGGCTATTACCTTCTCATCAGATGACCTACCTCCGAGAGGACTTATTCATAATAAACCACTATATGTCACTGTTGAATGCCTTGGGGAACACGGTACCTGCTTGTCATATTGACAATGAATCTACGCTAAACGTATGTCCATTTTGAACAGCTAAGCGCATGGGTTTGGATGAATCAACGTTCATACTATCTGAGTAGAAGGTGAGAGTATATGACAACACTCAGAGAACGGTCATGGAGATAATTCTGCTTCATCTCGCTATCGGGCCTATGGAAAAGAAAGCTGAATTTCAGGTCATCGACAGACCTGCTTCTTTCAATTTACTGCTAGGAAGGCCGTGGCTAGACAGTCTGGGTGCCATACCATCTACAGTTCATCAGAAAGTCAAGTGTGTCTGAAGAGCAAGGTCTGTGATTTTCTCGGGGATAGTTGGTTCCATCTGTCTGAGGCTTCGTCAAGCGCACCAGTTCTAAAGGTACAATTCCAAGAAGAGGAGACAAGTCTGGGGGGTACGAGTTCATTAACATGTTGGAGGGAGAGAAGCCAAGAGAGTTCCTGTCGTCGTAATTTGATCAGTACGCGAGTCCGTTGGTCGCTGGTATCATGAAGAAGATGGGTTTCTTCCCAGGTATGGGAATGGGTAAGAATCATCAAGGTCTGCCAGAGTTTCCAAAGCTCGCCACCCAGACTCACACTCATGGTCTGGGTTATCAACCATTGAAGAAAGAGCTGAGAGATAAGAAGAAGGCAACTGATGCACCATTGGATCCTTACCTGAAGACGATCAATGGATACTTTGTGAAGGAGGAAGATGATTTCCCCTTTTGTGGCTTCCCAGAACCATGGGTGGATCAGAAAGACAATTATTTGAAGCCAGGGTTTGAGATCTTCTTCTCCCACGAATTCTTTGAGTATCAAGATCCATATCTACAGGTGCCCGTGAAGTCAGCTACTGTTAAAGATTGGATTGGTGCGCTGGATGGCTCAGTCATGAAGAACCTGTTGGGCGAAGAAAGCGCAAAAGTTGAGGGAATGGGCTAAAAAAGGTCATAGGCGACAAGGTCAAAAAAGAACAAGCTGAGGGTTTGGTCGAAGGGGTACAAGGAGAAGACAATGAGGAGGACGTGGAAGAACTGGAAAAAGGAGAGATGGAAGAGATTACCAAGATAGGGGATATGGAAGAATGCTTCATCACCGAACTGGGAGGAGAAAGCAAGAAAGAATGGGTTTTCGAGTCTAATGATAGGTATCCCCCACACCTAGAGTCTGTAATGGCCCAAATGAGGCGTCTTTCAATTTCCATGTTTGTTATAATTGCTCCAAAGAAGATCAATGAAAGCATGACCAATTCTGCCTACTCGATTGCGCTTAATGAATGTGATGATCATGAAATAACAGATGAATTGCAAAAATTAATCAAAAAAGAAAAAGAATATGCATGTAAAATTATTGAGAACACTCTAACGATTAATCTAAGAAATGAAGATAATCCTCAAAATATTTTTATTGGCTCTACACTTAGCAAAGAAGAAAGCAAAGAATTAATCAATCTATTAAATGAATTCAAAGATGTTTTTGCATGGTCTTATAGCGATATGCCAGGTATCGATCCAGAAATAGTCCAACATCATATCCCCCTCTTCCCCAACTCAAAACCTGTAAAACAAAAATTGAGACGAATGAGGCCTGAATGGGCACTCAAAGTCAAAGAAGAAGTTGAAAGGTCGTTGAGAGCTGGATTCTTAATGGTCACCGAGTATCCAGAATGGATCACCAATATTGTGCCTATCTCGAAAAAAGGACGGTCGCGTTAGGGTTTTTGTCAACTTCCAGGATCTTAACAAAGCCAGCCCTAAGGATGATTTTCCTTTACCTCACATTGATGTGTTAGTGGACAATACAGCGGGACATGGACTCTTATCTTTTATGGATGGGTTCTTAGGGTATAACCAGATTCTAATGGCGCTCGAGGATAGAGAGAAAGCCACTTTCATCACACCATGGGGCACATACTGCTATAGGGTGATGCCGTTTGGGCTAAAAAATGTGGGTGCAACTTACCAGCGGGCCGCTACAACATTGTTGCATGATATGATCCATAAGGAGGTAGAATTGTATGTGGACAATATGATTGTGAAATCTAAGGAGAGGAAAGGACACTTGGACGCGTTGAGAAAGTTCTTCGGAAGGTTAAGAGAATTTAGTATGAGGTTGAACCCTCAGAACTGCACCTTCGGAGTCACTACCGGAAAGTTGTTAGGGGTTTCTCATTACTCAAAGAGGGATAGAGGTGGACCCGACCAAAATAAAGGCCATAGTCGAAATGCAGCCGCCCAAGAATGAGAAGGAATTAAGGGGATTTCTAGGTAGAATACAATTCATAAGCCGCTTCATCTCAAAACTCACCCTAATCTATGACCCTTTATTTAAGCTACTTAGAAAAGGAGAAAAATTCGAATGGGATACCCTTTGCCAATAAGCCTTCGATAAGATCAAAACATACCTCCAAAACCCGCCTGTCTTATCACCACCCTTACCCAGAAGACACTTGTTACTTTACCTTTCCGTGTTCGAAGATTCAATGGGGTGTATGCTGGCACAAGAAGGAGAAGAAGGGCACGCAGAAAGAGCCATTTATTACTTGAGCAAAAGGATGACCGGATACGAGTTGAAATACTCACCCTTAAAAAAAGCCTGTTGGGCTTTGGTCTGGTGCACCCGTCGCCTTAGGCACTACATGTTAGCCTTCCCTGTAACCCTGATATCCCGAATGGACCCACTCAAATACCTGTTTGAAAAACCCGTGTTGACCAGTAAGATTTCCAGGTGGACCATGATGCTAGTTGTAGCACCCTGAATTTCTTTAAGTAATTCCACGTAGGATATTAGGAAAATAGTGATGTCACCATGGTAATGGTTACAGAAGATCCATTAGGATATTCCCAAAGTAGAAATCTTTATAAGCACCCTCTAAGGTAATGTCTTAATGACGATTCAGAATTAACATAATACTAATAACAGTAATAGTCTCGCCCTCGATCTCTAGTTCTATTTAGAAGTCATAGACTGGCTTATGCCTAGGGCTCATACACAGCCCATACACTTATACTTTAGTAATTGTATTCACTATCATCGTAGTGCACACAAACCAAGGTACATGCACACAGTACGAAGGTGGGATCCACACGCCTGCCATGTGGCAGCCATGCACATCTACCACCACCTTATTGGTCCCCTTTATATCTACCCTTGGGCACACCAACACACATATGCACATACACACTCAAGTTTGGAGCACTCCCACACTTACATGTTTGGACAAATATACCCTTCCCTCAACCACCCTCTATAAATACACCTTGCCCCCTCATAACTCTCCCATGTAGCCCTTGAATCTGTCCCAAATATAGTATGATAGTGAGAACGAGAGAGAGACCCGAGAGTGAGAGTCTAGAGAGAAACCAATCCCACATCCACCTACATTGTGCATTTATACAACTGCATCACACACTCACCCTCTTTCTGTCCTCTTTGTGCACCACACACACCTACATAGACCAGAGGAGAAAGAAGAAGGGACTGGGAGAAGAAGAAAGACATAGGAGAGAGAGAGAGAGAGAGAGAGAGAGAGAGAGAGAGAGAGAGAGAGAAAGGAGTAGACCGAAGAAGAAGGTGAGGATCAGACCTCACCGAAGGTAAACCCAGCCTCCCCTTACTCCCTAGACCTTTGCATGTTACATAGGGATCCCCAGAACACACATGCACGCCCCCAAATAGAGCCTTAAGCTCTGTACATGCTCCGATAGCCATTAGAGCTTCACTAAGAAGCTTGATTTATGAATCATCACTTCAACCCCTCAAATTCACACCATGCTGATCGGAATGAACCGAGATAGACTCACTATGAGGGGCTTTTGATTTTGGAATCCATTTGATAGGCCAGGCAAGGCATTATTCTTTATTTTGGTCGGAAGAATAAAGGACTGGTTAGGTTAGCAAACGAGATTCATTGGTGTTCATCCTCTAGTATGATGTAGAGGAGGTCCAAAGGATCCATTTGGCGTTGGTCTCATGCATTTTGACGAAGAGATGAGAGAGATACGAGCATTGGAAGCTTTTCCAGCGAGCCCCAATTCTCCGGCGGCCCTGCCTCGCCGGAGAAGAAAATGATATTAACGGGTTATAACACCCGGGTGTGGGGACGGGTCGGGTTAAGGTTTGGGTGGGTTAGTGTGTGAATGTATATGGGTAAGGGTAGTGATTAGGATCGGGTTTTAATAACCCATGGGTTGGGTTTAATGGAACGGCGTCGTTTTGACGCCGGGCCGTATTCGGGGCGGGTCCGGGTCTTTGGTCCGGATATTATTGTGTGTGTGCGTGGTTCTAAGGTTTCGGTTCTGGTCTCATTGGGTTTGGGTTTTCGGTTTGGGTCGTGTTGAGTCTGCTAGTGGATCCGGGTTTGGTTTGGGTTAGGGTCAGCGGATTGGGTTATTTAGTGAGTATAGTTGGGTTTGGGTTCGGGTTTAGGTTCAACCCGAATGGGTTTTAGAGTGGGTTCCCTTGTGTGTATTAGTGGGTAGTCCACTTAGGATAGGTTCGGGTCAGGTTTGACCCAATGAGTCACCCATGTGGGTTTTGCTATGAGTATAAGTGGGTAACCCATTTAGTTAGGGTCGGTTTGGGTTAACCCATCGGGTTATCTTATTATTATTATTATTATTATGATTATGATTATGTATTATTATTATTACTATTAAGTTATTAAATGGTTTTAATAATTATAATGTTTTATAATTATATTATTAATGTTTTTATATTATAGAATATTAACATATAATGTTCTTAATATTATGTATATATAGCACCTTGAATTTCTCTAGAAATTCCACGTCAGATATTAGAAAACAGTGAAATTACCCGAGGAACGGTTACAGAAGGTCCATTAGGAAAACCCTAATTAAGAATCTTTACAAGGTCCTGTAGTTAACGTCGTGACGACGACGTTAATAACTTAGTATTTATTAGAATAAACATAACCTCGATGTCTTAAGAGTTATTTAGAACTCTTAGACGAACTAACACTTAGGCTTATAACTAACTCGGTATATTTAATACGGTGTTCACTTTCACAACAGCCATGTACGTACTTTGGGACTCAGGAACACATCCTTATGCACAACCCGAGAAAGGGGACCCACACCATTTCTTGATAGGTCATGTGGACCCCACCTCAATCTACCCTTAGACACACACAAACACATTCATAGGTACACTTTTGTGCACCCAACACATGGGATAACCTCCCTCACCCTCCCCTCTATAAAAAGGCACCATACCCCCTCCTTGTACTCTCAATTCCACCCCCACATATCTATTTATACAGATTAGAAAGAGAGAATGAGTGAGAGTGAGAGAGAGAGAGAGAGAGAGAGAGAGAGAGAGAGAGAGAGAGAGAGAGAGAGAGAGCTTAGGAAGAAACCAAACCTCACACACACACTCTCGGCCTTGTTACACAAACATACCTCTACATTGTACACTAAACCCCCTCCCTGAATTCTCCCTCACTGTCTCATCCTCACCAACACACACCCACGCAGTAAGGAGGAGGAAGAAGGGCACAGAGGAGAGAGGGAGTGAGACCAGAGAGGTTTGAAGAGGACCAGGGGCCATCTGAGGTAAACCCACATCCCTCATTTCATTTTTACACCCCTGCATGTCATCTAGATGGCCTAGGATCTACATGCATGAAGCCAAACAGAGCCTAAGGCTCTGCATGAGCTCCGGCGGTCATTAGAACCACCCCCAATAACTTAGTTTTTGAAATCTCAACCACATGGCCTTTAAGTTATACCAATCTGACCCCCTTGGTCCCAGATAGACCCCATAGGAACAACTTTTGGTTTAGGACTCGTTTGGTAGGCTATGCAGGCCATTATTCTTATTAATGGCCCGAAAGAATAATCTCACCGTGGGAACCCAAAATGAATAAACTGATCCCCCAGCTCCTAGTATGTGATAAAGGACCCCTTTCCGGTCATTCCCCCGTTGGAATCGCCCATTTTCATGGAGAAATGAAGGAGATATGGCCCCTTGAAGTTTTCCGGCGAAAACACGCCTCGTCGGTGGCAGGCCAAGCGCTGGAGAAGAAGGTCGGAACCCTAGCGCTCTATATGCTTGTACTTTAAGCTTAACTGATGG
Organism: Hydrangea macrophylla; assembly: GCA_033977485.1. Taxonomy (NCBI): domain Eukaryota; kingdom Viridiplantae; phylum Streptophyta; class Magnoliopsida; order Cornales; family Hydrangeaceae; genus Hydrangea; species Hydrangea macrophylla. The sequence goes on along the minus strand of CM066990.1, from coordinate 10,989,028 downwards.
TACATACCCGTTTCGATTTAGGGTTTCATTTAAAATAACCGAAAGTGACTTAAGCAAATGACGTCGTTTGGCTTCGGATCGTACCAGATTTGTTCGGGTTTGGGTTCGGGTCACGGGGCGGGTCAGGCTCTGAGTGTGAGTGGGTCAGGGTTTAGGTAAGAACCATGTTTTAATAAACTCGTGGGTCCCTTTAAGTGGGACGACGTAGTTTGGCCTCGGGTTGTGTCTGGGTCGGGTTCGGGTATTTGGGGAGGGTCACGCTGAGTTTGTTAGTGGCTCTGGGTATAGTGTAGGGTTGGTTAGGTTCAGGTTAATGGGCTGGGTAGGATTGTGAGAAGAAGTGGGTCTCGGGTTCGGGTGAGGTCCCACCCGAAAGGGTTTTAGGATGGGTTCCTTTGTGAGTGTTAGTGGGTAGTCCGCTTAGGATTCGGTCGGGTCGGGTCTGACCCATTGGGTCGCTGCTTTGGGTTTCTTCGTTTCTATAAATGGGTTACCCGTTTGGTCTCGAGTTGGTTCCGGTTGACCCGCCAGGTCTGAGATTAATATTATTATTATTAGTATTATTAGTTATATATTAAGAGATTAAATGGTTTAATCATTATAAATAGTTTTAAATTTATCATTAATACTTTTAATATATGGAATACTATTATATAATATTCTTAATATTTTGTATATCATTATTATATTATATGTTACATATATTTATTATTTATACGATTAATGTAAATAATAAATACTGGTTTTAAATGGTAATTAAATAAATAGTAGATACTTATATGTATTTATAAATACTCTCAAGCTATGGAGTATTATTATATAATATTCTTAATATACTGAGTATAATTATATTATGGTAATAATATAATTATTAATTGTTTAGTAATTTGTAAGTATAATATAAATAGTTTTAAGAGTATTTAAATAGATATTAAATACCTATATGCATTTATAAATTCCAGAAAATTAGGGGATCGACCCTAATGCTATTTTATGATATCTCAAGATTTTATAAAGCTATAATACTATATATTAGTATTTTTAATAATAAATAAGGAGCTATTTTACGTGTATATTAATTATTAAAAATACTAAACGAGCTCCGAAAATTATGAGATAAATACTGGTAGTATATTTTAATATCTAGTATTTAATAAAACTGTTTCAAAGTATTGATTTCTCAAGATAGTCATATTTATGCATTTAAATTCCTTTCAGGTATTTTCTAGTACTTATAATCTTTAAAAAAATTCATAATAAATAATCTAGGACTCTGAAAAATACGCGGTCAGTTCCCAGAGTCTTAGAATAATGTCTAGAACATTCCCTTAAAGTTTGGTGACCTTTCGACTCGGTCGAAAATACAGCTTGTCTTTAGGGCCTGCATTAGTTTAGTAAGCCCTATATATTACCCCGTAAAACGCGACGAACTCCGATTTGAGTCTAGTCAATGGCGTTGGACTTAGAATGACACGTAGATCACTACCTTGAGGTTTATAACCTCATTTGTTAAAATTCTCATTTTGCCCCTATAGTTGTTGTCACGCCCCGGAGCAGCATAAATAGGGAAAAATAAATTTCCTTTATGGGTCCATAGGGAATGACGGGTGAATAACCGCATTGTCATCTAATCAAACCAACAAACACCACGATAGGGAGGAATGCTATTCATAGAACATATCTTATTAACATAATCAGAGGCTACAGCGGAAACTATAAAAGGTTTGGAAGCAACAAATGCCCAAGTACCAATTATAAAGGTCTACTAAATCTATTACAATAGCTGGCTTATAGTCTGAGGCCTATAACAACAATAACAACAGATATACAAACTAACTATTACAAGCAGCATGTCTTCTTCTCCAAGCCTTCAGCTCCAAGACCGGCAGAACATCAGTCTCTCGTCCTCAAGTCCTGCGAAGCTCTAGACATTGGAATGTCCAGGGCATAAACGCCATCAGCTTCGAATACAAAGCTGAGTGAGTACATTAAACAACACTCCTCACCGCTATTGTTCAGCATCTTAGAATGCGGTTAATCTCTTATCAATGACGTCACTCACGGACATAGCAGAGGTCTTATTAAACTATGCATGAATTCAACGATAACAGGAATCATATTAAATGAACTCAATAATAAAGATCATGGTATAAATATCTCATCACGTATTCACCAAATCCATGCATGTAACCCATGCAACCACCCATGCATATACCTTTACGTCGGGACGCTGAATCCACGACTGAACCATCTTCTTACTAGCCATTCTCATATCCATATCCATCTCTGTATCTGTACGTTGATACCATAATCCAAATCCGATATCCATTCGTCGATACAATACTGCCAATCGGAATCACCCGACTAGGCAGCAGGTCCCACAATCCCTTGATAGGGTTACCGGTCGTCTACACGGTACCACCTATCTATAAACGATGGAAGCGGCACAACGGACGTCTTCTACGCTGTGTATATCCTCACTGGTCGTCTACACAACTGAGAATACATTAGAGCACTAGCCAGACGTCTTCAACGGTACACTGGACGTCTTCAACAGTGCATACGCATCACTGGACGTCTTCAACAGCGAGAGGCGCACTAGGAACTCTAACCATCCCACGTCCACCCGGCTCGTCAGCCGTTGATCCCACGGATCCAAAGTACCAATATCTCATTATTCCACATAAGTCACATATCCCATTTCCATACTGATGCACAGTTCCCGATTCTCATCTCATCATAACACTGTCCCATTTCTCATCAGATTCTTCTCATCTCTTCACATCACTATCCCATGCATGCTGACACATGTTGTGAAATGCTCATCTACTAAGTACAGGAAATACCACATGCTCTGTATTCAACATATCTATTCATTTCTGATTATTAACATGCTGTCGTATTCCATTCTACTATTCAGTTCAGCAATATTATCATGTAACAGTTAAACAGTTCATCTCATAACAGTGTTGCACTATCTCTTAAATTAACAATATCGCATAATAAAAGCATGGATCAACATTTAATCAACTAAACAGTTCATATTATAATCAACAGGAATTAATCATGTTCTGCAAGGTTCGATCGATTGAGGTCCTCTCGATCGATTGAAGTCAAACGAAGTTCGATTGATCGAAGTCATTTCGATCGCTCGAGGAAAAGTCGTTTCGATCGATCGAAGTTCCTTCGATCGATTGAGGAAGCGGTAAGTTCGATCGATCGAGAATAGTTCGATCGCTCGAACATCATCTTCTACCCAGAAACTTGGCAGCGACGAACAAAGATCTCGGGGTCACAATATAAACGTTCTAAACAGCATATAACACCCTAGAATCATTCCTCGAGTGAGTTAATGAACTCACCTCTCTCCGGTGGTCCGGTGGCGGCGTTCCGAGCTTGACGGCGACGGCTATGGTGAGCTCGTTCTCTCTCTCCTTCTTCTCTTTCTCTCCTCTTCTCCTCTCTGTCTCTATTCTCCTCTTCTTCTGCTCCTCTTCTTGTTCTCTTCTTCTTCTTCTCTGCCCAAGCACATATATATATATATATATCACACACACACATACGGTTACATATATATATATATATATATGGAACACACATACACACACAAGCTCTCTCTCTCTCTAACTCTAAACTGCCAAACACCACACACACACAAAACACACGTATATATATAGGGAAACAAGAAGGGCAGGTGGCAACCACGTAAACTGAAAATACAACGTTCGATCGATCGAAATGAGTTCGATCGATTGAGAACAGGTCGATTAAGGTTCGATCGATTGAAAGAAGTTCAATCGCTCGGGAAAGGGTACACATCACAGAATCATGTCGGCAGAGATTCGATCGCTCGAAGTATGTTCGATCGATTGAGAAAGCACAATGTTCGATCGATCGAAGTGAGTTCGATCGCTCGAGAAAGATTCTTCACCAAGGTTTCACAAAAACATACAGGGTCTTATTTATATAACCATGCATCCGAAAATACAGGGTATTACAGTTGTACTCTTACATTATTGCTATTTCTTCCGTTTATTGTTGTAGAACTTGACGATTATCTGCTTTTCGAGGATCGGTAACTCGAGGTGAGTTTCCAAACCTCACTCTAATCCTATTAAGATTAATTGAAGATACTTATAAGCTATCTGGATGATGTGCTATTTAGTAATGCGTTGTGTATGATGCTATATCTTTCCAAGAATCTGTATCGCTGTGATTACTCGTGATATGGTAGTGTTAGTGCTTACGTGAGCATGTCAAGGGTTTTATCTATATGTTTATTGGTATCAAATCCTTGTTAGGTGATCCATGATTATATGATTATGTTTCTGTTGTTGAGATGATAAATGCACGTTTTGTGATGATTGCTAATCCGAGTAGTTAACGCATGGCATGTTAATGAAGTAAATGAAAGAAGTAGAGATGTATACGAGTAATTGATAATGGACACTTGCATAACATGACATGAGTTAATATGCATTGCATGAAGAGTGAGATGTGATTAAATGAGAAATGTGATTGGGAAAGAGAAGTGAATTTGAGTAACGTGCCAGTTAGGCGATGGTTTGAGTGCCAGTTGGGCGATAGTTAATGTGCCAGATGGGCGACAGTCAATGTGCCAGGTGGGCGATGATTTGAGTGCCAGTTGGGCGATAGTTAATGTGCCAGTTGGGCGACAGTCAACGTGCCAGTTGGGCGATGGTTTGAGTGCCAGTTGGGCGATAGTTAATGTGCCTGTTGGGGGACAGTCAACGTGCCAGTTGGGCGATGGTTTGAGTGCCAGTTGTGCGATAGTTAATGTGCCAGATGGGCAACAGTCAACGTGCCAGTTGGGTGATGGTTTGAGTGCCAGTTGGGCGATAGTTAATATGCCAGTTGGGCGACAGTCAACGTGCCAGTTGGGCAATGGTTTGAGTGCCAGTTAGGCGATAGTTAATGTGCCAGATGGGCGACAGTCAACGTGCCAGTTGGGCGATGGTTTGAGTGCCAATTGGGCGATAGTGTGAATGCTAGTGGGTACTTCGGTTGTTATGAACATAGTGTGTTGACCATTGAGAGTTCATACCCAAGCTATAAGTATGTTGTATGGCACGATTATTGCGTTAATAGTGATCAGAAAAGTTTCCATCGTGAATGTATTAAGGGGTGAAACAGAATGTTGAACGTGTAACGAAATCTTGATAGTTATAATTGGAAGTTATTAATGAACTAAACTATGAAACGTATGAACGTGTAAGGTAATGGCAGTTATTTGACCCCCGGTTAAACTTGATTTGTACACCTCAGTGACGTGTGTAATCGAGCGATTCATTGTCGAGTGTTGTTCTTTCTCGACCTGTGGATGTGTTGTTCCCAGAATATGTGTTGTGAGTTCATTGATCAGGTCATGGATTCGATATCCCAACCAAAAGATAGTCGTATTGTTCGGACTTTGACACACACGAGCATGTCGATGAAACGAGAATGTATTCTATCATGAAATGCGATTATATGCTTACTTGTTTACATGTCTTTGTTGAGAAGGACAGAACGGTTAATTAACCAGTCACGTGTCTACGGACCCATAAAGGAATATTTTGATTTTCCCTATTTTTGGCTTACTCCGGGGCGTGACAGTATATCATTATTATATTATGTATTATAAATTTATTAATTTACATGATTGATATAAATAATAAATATTAAGTTTCCCTAGTATTTAAATACCTATGAGCTCTAATAAATTATGAAAAATTAGGGGAATGTTCCCAATGCTATTTTATGATATCCCCAAAGTTATAAAGCTGTAATACTATATCTTAATAGATATTAATATTTTTAATAATTAATAAGGACCTATTATACTAGTATATTAATTATTAAAAATACTAAATGAGCTCCAAAAATTACGAGATAAATATTGGTAGTGTATTTTAATATCTAGTATTTAACAAAAATATTTCAAAGTACTGATTTCTCAGTATAGTCATATTAATGTATTTAAATTCCTTTTCGAGTATTTTCTAGTACTTATAATCTTTAAAAAATCATAATAAATAATCTATGACTCCGAAAAATACGCGGTCAGTTCCCAGAGTCTTAGAATAATGCCTGGATCGTTCTCCTTAATTCTCGTGACTTTTCAACTCGGTCAAAAATATAGTTTGTCTTTAGGGCCTACGTTAATCTAGAAAGCCCTACACATTACCCCCGTAAAACGTGACAGACTCCGATTTGAGTCTAGTCAATGGCGTTGGACTTAGAATGACACATAGATCACTACCTTGAGATTTATAACCTTATTTGGTAAAATTACCATTTTGCCCCTATAGTTGTACTCATACATTATTGTTGTTTCTTCCATTTATTATTGTAGAACTTGACGATTATCTGCTTTTCGAGGATCGGTGACTCGAGGTGAGTTTCCTAACCTCACTCTAATCCTAATAAGATTAATATAGGATGTTTAAAAGCTATCTGTATGATGTTTTTGTATGAGTAAAATATTGATTTATGATGCTACATATGTTCCGATAATTGTATGGCTATGCGAAGCATGTTATGATAGTACTATCGCATACGTGAGCATGTTAAGGGTTTTATCTATATGATTATTGGTGTCCATCCATGTTACACGATCCATGTTTTATATGTAATATTTCTGCTGCTAATTGTTAAATGCACATTTACGATGGTTGTTAACCGGACTAGATAACGCTTGCCATGTTAATAATAAAGAGGAATGAAAGTAGATTTGCATGTGAGTATTGATAGTGGACACACTTGCATTTCATGACATGTGTTAGCATGCGTTGTATGAGAAAGAGAGGTGTTTAATGAGAATGTGAATGAGATGAGATATGTGAATGTGAATGTGAAAGAGATGTGATTGCTAGATCCGATGGATCAACGACTGATGAGCCGGGTGGACATGAACGATTAGGGTTCTTAGTGCACCTCTCGCCGTTGAAGACGTCCGGTGATGCACATACATGGTTGAAGATGTCCCATGTAACGTTGACGATGTCCGGCTAGTGCTCTAATATACTTCTCAGTCGTGTAGATGATCGGTGAGAGTATACACATGGTGGAAGACGTCCCATGTGCCAGTTCCATTGTTTACAGATAGTGTGCGCCATGAAGACGTCTAGCGGCCTATCAAGGGAATAAGTTTGAATCGGCTATTATGGCATGTTATTATCCTTGATGTACCGCATGTTGACAAGTGGATGAGAAAGAGAAAATGAATGATGAGATTGAGTTGTTGAGTAAAATGGTTTGGTTCGAAATGATTTGGTTTTGGAATGTTTTGGTTTTAAAATGAAATGTTTTTGAAAAGTATCTGTTTTGAAAACAAGTGTCTTTAAAAATGGTTGGGAGTAAGTCGCATCGGTCATGTATTTGCACGCACGAGGATAAAATAAGGAGAATGTATTCTATGATGATCATGTTTATCTGTCTACCTGTCTTGTTGAGACCTCTGCTATGTCTGTGGTGAGAATGCGTCTTTTGGTAAGAGATTAACCATATCTTAAGATACCAAACTATGACGTGAGTCGAGAGATGTTTTGTATTTATCGATTATTGTGCGGTTGAGACTCTTACTCAGCCTTGTTCCAAGGCTGACGACATGTTACGCCCTGGGCATTCCTATGCCCAGAGTGTTGTTGGTTTGGAGATAGATAGAAGAGTTCAGGATGCAGTGCCGTGGAGCTAAGGAGGATAAAGCCTTGCTGAAGATCTGATCGATAGTTTCTCCTATTCTTTTTCTTTTTTTTTTTTTAGTTTATATAAATTGTTTAGTATGGCCTCTTGTCTTAGGATTGATGTTATTGTAACTCTTGTTTAATTTCTACTGCTGTATTTATACTCTGATAAGTTTAAGTCATGCTTATGCTTTAGCTTTTCCCTTATGATCACCTTGTGAGGAGTTAGAAGGACAGAACGGTTAACAAACTAGTCACGTGTCCACAGACCCATAAAGGAAATTTTATTTTCCCCTATTTTTGGCTTACTCCGGGGCGTGACACTAGCTGAGTTCGATATCAAGTATGTTACCGCCAAATCCGTGAAGGGAAGAGCTGTTGTTGAGTAATTGGCTGACCTTGCAATAGAATCAGAAGAAAAGGGTGAATTTCGGTTTCTAGACGATGGAGTAATGGAGGTGAAGGAGGACTTATGGAAAATGCACTTTGATGGAGCAGCCAACCAAATAGGCTACGGGGTTGGAATCATTCTCATAGCACCCGATGGGGCCCCTACGCCATTGGCCGTCAAACTCAGGTATGACTCAACCAATAACATTGCGGAGTACAAAGCATGCATAATTGGGATGGAATCAGCCTTAGCCCTGAAAGTTGAAAGGATCAATATTTTTGGAGATTCTAACCTGATCATATCCTAAGTACGAGATGATTGGAGGGTAAAGAATGAGAAGTTGAGACCTTACCATGACTACCTATAGAGCCTAAAAGTGCAGTTTGAAAAGATTTCCTTTTATTACCTTCCCCGTGAGGAGAACCAACTAGCCGATCCCTTACCAACCCTAGCATCAATGATCCAAATCCCCTTAAGAACTACCATGTGTTGGGTTTGTGCCCTCAAACCATTACTTTATGTATGAGACATTAGCATTATAATATATGGATATCAGCTTTACATTTCATTGTGTATGTTTCTTTCATGAGATGATTGTTTTGTCCTTAAGTATCATAGTAAGCAATTCGTGTGTGTATGAGATACACACAAGTGAGATACGAATTACTATTTTTGATACTTAGAATATGTCACAGTGGATGATGAGACTGGATACCTCATCAGGTCTACACTGTAGCATAATTAACTACCATTGGATGGAGTGATTAATCTCAATCACTAGAGTGTAGCTCTTAGTTGATATGCTAGTGCTTATAGTGCATTGACGGACCTGAGCTTTCCTATTGACGCTTAAGGCTGTCAACAGTCAATAGGAACTCATAACTTGTATAAGGTACGTGTTCTCAATCTTGAGATGATTATGAACACAGACTATGGATATGGCTATTTTGACTTACCAATCAGTGAGGTCTATAGAAGATCAACACCTGGGTATCTTGGGTATGTCATGTCCATAGGGTTGTGAACATATATTGTCAAGATAGAATCTACCCTCTGATTCAGAGTAAGCATTCCCTTGAGAATGTCACCAAGTTGATTACTGAGTACTGCAGTCTTGTTGATAAGAGTTATCAACATGTTTGGTAATCATGAGTGGTGAATGGGACTCAAGGAATACAAGAAGTAATCATGATTCAGGATGACAGTAATAGTTATCCGACTACCTGAATATGATTACGAATGCTGACGGTAGAGGGACATTAGTACACCATACAAGTCTAGTTATCGCTTCGGATATGTTCTTTTGCGTTGGAGTTCAGTTATTGTTTTATAGTGGAATAAACGTTAACTGACCAGTTAGTTAGTTTGCTGATCAAAGAGTTTGGTCATGGTAATTAACAAACTGGTCTGAGCCAACAATAAAGAGCCTAGGAGGTCCCACTCTTAGCTCCGCTAGGATGCTTGGAAAGACACTTGAGGAAGCTGTTAAGACAGGTTCGATCGATCGAAGTATGTTCGATCGATTGAAGTCAGCAGGTTCGATCGATCGAGAATGGTTCGATCGATCGAAGGTTCGATCGATCGAAGTCACTTCGATCGATCGAAGTCTAGGTCGGTTCTGGAAATCTATAAATAGGGCAGCTGCGTTCTGGAAGTAAGTGATCATCGTTTTTATACGCAGAAGCTACAGAAACTATCATAGTCTTCCCAAAACCTTCCTATCCTCTCTATTAGGGTTCCCACCAACCCTAGTCTTTCCGGCAGGCATCCGCAGGAGTCATAAGGGTGAAGATCATCTAGTGGAGGCTGCTGGAAGTTGAAGTTTCAGAATTGGGTTCAAGACACTAAGGTATAATTCTTGCACCCCTTGTACGCATCTATGGAATTGACAAGTAGTAGATCCTGGAATACCAAAAGTTTTATAACTTAACCTATTTTCCGCTGCGCGTTTAAACTCTAACTTTAAACCACTTTTTCCTTCAATTGGTATCAGAGCCACGCTCGTTTGGATCTATAGATGCGTTTTGGAACCCTAGTTTTGATTTGCATGTTGATTTTAGAACTGTTTTCGAAACTGCATCGTCATAGTTCTGTTTCTGCAGTGTTATCGCAGCAGAATACAAAACTGTGATTGCATAGGATGCAAGGTGGGTTCGATCGATCGAACTTGTTTCGATCGATCGAACATTCTGTTCTCAATTGATCGAACTCGTTTCGATCGATCGAAGCCTTCTGGTGTTCGATCGATCGAATAGTGTTCGATCGATCGAGACAGATTCTCTGTCCAGGTGTTCTGTTCACAGTTATAAGGGTTTTTTAAATTATACTTTAATCTTAAATTATTTCTGTAAAATTTTTTAAATCATTCTGTGAAACAGAATGTTCAAGCGATTGAACAGTGTTCAATCGATCGAAGGTTCGAGCGATCGAACGGTCTTCGATCGATCGAACTGTGACAGAGAAGCAAGATGCTGTTTTAAGTTCTAATTCAGTATGTAAAGTGTTTATATACTGTGTGAATCAATTAAGTGTTCCAATAGTTACATATATTTGTTATGTATGTGTGGATGCGTGTACGACTAACCCTTTTGCAGCAAAATTAGTCGCTATCTCCCATGGCACCAAGTCGTTTAAATATTTATATTTAAATTGTTTGAGATTGGTGCATGTTGTAATTTATTAATGGTTTGGTTTTAAGGCGTATGTAAAGGGCGCTGCGGCTTCAATCCTACGAAAAGGAAAGTCGCACCGGTTTCCCTAGCCTTTTATTTCCTTTTTGCTATTTCTTTTTCCTAGATAAATTGTAAGCTTCAAAAGAAGCATAGGTCCAATGTAATAGAATTAGAAATTTCATGAAGATGGAGCAAGGAGTCGTTGTCCATAAAGATGGAGCCGGAGGCGACCAAACCAAGAAGGTGGATCTATGGAAATAGAGCCATGGGAGATAGAGGCATTGTCTGAATGCCTATATTTCATTTTTAGTTTTTTGTTTTATGTGCTTGTTTTGTGATTGGCGTATAATACATTGTTGCATGCACTTAAAACAAGTTTTCTAAAATAAAATTCAAAAACCGTTTTTCAACACATTAGTAAACATTGGATGTTTATGGGTAGTGTGTGGAAACATTTTTCAAAAGCAAAATCCTTAATTTACTAAATCTAGTGGGAGAGGGTCTTATCAAATAACACCCACGATCTTCCATTAACGGTTCATTGTAAGATGAGTAGTGTATTCTGTGTCACCTCGCCAGGGGTGATCATTCCATACGGAGGGTACACTGCTCATTGGTTACTAGATGTGAACTTCCTATGGATAGGATCAATCAGACGTGTTAGAGGGTGACCACCACACGGAGGCGCTACTTGAGACGGTTGTGATTGGATCCTAGTTAATGGTACACACTAGCTAAGCTATGGATAAGGGATCCCATATGGGGCATTATTCAGAAACTTAGAGATCAAATAGGTTCGGGAGTCATGGCTATTTTGCAAGAGTTGCATAGCGGATAAGTCATGATAAATCGAAAGATCGAACATTGACCACCACACGGAGGCTTTATTCGTTCGTTTCGATATTCCGGCGACTTTGTTTTTAAATAAGAGTTTTAAGGATTCTTTTATTTCAAACTGTCAATTCTGATATCCATATTTATTTTGTTTGTTTGATTTTCAGTAATTATAATGTCTGGATCTGCATTTAGTCCACTTGCCACCATACTCACTCAAAACAAGTTAACTGGAAATAACTACATTGAATGGAAACGTAACCTTGACATCGTTTTAACTGCGGAGGATCACATATATGTCCTCACCACCCCAAGCCTTGAAGAACCCGCGGCAAATGCTTCGGCAGCTGCCAGACGCGAGTTCGACAAATGGAAGAAGTCGAATGGAATGGCCCGTTGTTACATTCTGGCCTCAATGGCTGGTGTGTTACAACACCAATTCCAATCGAACGATTCTGCCAGTGACATTATCACATCCCTAAAAAAGATGTTTGGGGAGCATGGCAGGCCTGCCAGACAGGTAGCCATGCAGAAGATAATGAGTGCAAAGATGTCGGAAGGTACTCCAGTCAAAGAACATGTTTTAAAAATGATTGGTTATTTAAACGAACTGGAGACCTTGGGAGCCAACATCGATGCACAGACCCAAGTTGATATGATCCTCAACTCGCTGTCGCCATCATTCGCTCAATTCAAACTTAACTATAATATGAATCAAATGGATTTTTCAATGAGCGAATTAATGAGTTCTTTACTGGCAGCAGAAGGGGTGATCAAACCTGGGGGCAACGTTTTAAACGTTGAGAAAAGCGCTTCTTCTTCCCGATCTACACCGAAAGGTAAGAAAGGAAAGAAGAAGGCTGGCACTGGTGGTTCAAGTGTTGGACCGGTCCCTAAGATTGCAAAATCTAAGGGAAAAGGTAAGGGCAAAGGGAAGGTGGGTGGCCAAGGCAAAGGAAAGTGTTTCCAATGCGGTGAGAAGGGCCACTGGAAGAGGAACTGTCCAGAATTCTTAGCTACAAGAGTTCAAGGTATGATTGAATCACATGTGATTGAAGTAAGTTTTATTACGGATACTTCAAACACTTGGTGCATTGATTCTGGTGCGACTAACCATATCTATAATTCATTGCAGGGGTTCAGATCAACCAGGAAATGCAGTGATGGGGAAATCGTGCTTACTCTAGGTTCTAGCGCAACCGTATCTGCGGTTGCTATAGGAGTCGTAGTTTTAGAATTTTCAGACAATAAAGTTTTGATTTTATCAGATGTACTTTACGTCCCTTTAATGAGACGTAATTTAATTTCAGTTTCTAATTTAACGAATAATGGTTATTCCTTTCATTTTGGAACTGAAGTTGTCATTAAAAGAAACAGTTCTTTTATATGTTCTGGTGTTAAATCAAATGGTTTGTATGTGATTACTCCCAATATTTCAAAAGATTCTCGTTTGGAACTTAATAACTCAGTGGTAACTTTACCATCTAAAAGAAAGGAACCTTCCACTAATCCAACAAGGCTTTGGCATATGAGGCTTGGCCATATCAATCTGAATAGGATTGGCAGACTAGTCAAAGAAGGGGTCTTAGGCGATTTGGTTCTCGAACCAATGGAAGTCTGCGAGTCTTGTTTGGAGGGTAAGATGACAAAAAGGCCCTTTCCTGCAAAGGGCAATAGGACCAATGCATTGTTGGAATTAGTTCATACTGATGTGTGTGGACCAATAAATATTAGAGCAAGGGGTGGTTATGAGTATTTCATAACATTTACCGATGACCACTCTAGGTATGGATATGTGTACCTAATGCAGCACAAGTCTGAAGCCTTTGAAAAGTTCAAAGAGTTTAGGGCTGAAGTGGAGAAGCAATCGGGCACACATATCAAGGCCATTCGATCTGATTGAGGTGGCGAGTACCTCTCTAATGAATTTATTGATCACCTCGTACAGAATGGGATTCTGTCATAGTTGACTACACCTGGTACGCCTCAGCAGAACGGTGTAGCGGAGAGAAGGAATCGGACTCTTTTAGACATGACTAGGTCGATGATGAGTTATTCAGAGTTGCCATTATTCCTTTGGGGTTATGCTTTGGAAACCGCTGCATACATACTAAATCTAGTACCAAGCAAATCTGTTCCCAGGACACCACGAGAGATGTGGATTGGGCGCAAGCCTTCTTTGCAACATCTCCGGATATGGGGGTGTCCGACACATGTGCTCAAAGGAAAGATGAGCAAGTTGGATTCTAGATCGGAAGTATGTTACTTTGTAGGGTATCCAAAGGGTACTTATGGATGGTATTTTTATGATCCAAGAGAACAGAAAGTGTTTGTTAGTACAAATGCTATTTTCTTGGAGGATGATTATATCATAAACCATAAACCTAAGGGAAGAATAGATCTTAGAGAGATAGAAGGAGAGCCCTCGGTCCAACCCGCAGTTGATAACGATGAAAATCAAGAAAATACCACTTCTTCACCCATTTCCGCACCGGTACCTCGTCGTAGTGGGAGGATTATCAGCCAGCCTGATAGATACATGTTCTTAGGAGAAGTTTTTGAAGCTGTCTCCATAGAATCTGAATCTGATCCTACCACTTACGAAGAGGCAATGGCCGATGTTGATTCAGCTCATTGGATTAAAGCTATGAAGGCTGAATTGGAATCTATGGATTCCAATCAGGTCTGGGATCTTGTAGAACTTCCATCCAATATTAAACCCATTGGCTGCAAGTGGGTCTATAAGAGGAAAAGAGGATCTGATGGAAAGGTTGAGACCTTTAAGGCAAGGCTTGTGGCGAAAGGCTATACTCAGAAGGAGGGCATTGACTATGAGGAAACCTTCTCGCCGGTAGCCATGCTCAAGTCCATCAGAATACTCTTATCCATTGCTGCATGCCTAGATTATGAAATCTGGCAGATGGACGTCAAGACTGTATTCTTGAATGGCAATCTTGAGGAGGACATCTATATGCAACAACCAGAAGGGTTCATAGCTGGTCGGAAAGATAACTTGGTATGCAAGTTGCAAAAGTCCATTTGTGGGCTTAAGCAGGCATCCAGAAGTTGGAACATCCGATTTGACCAAGCGGTCAAGTCGTTTGGTTTCATACAGAATCTGGATGAGCCTTGTGTATACAAGAAATGTGAAGGGAAAGTAGTGGCTTTTCTTGTGCTTTACGTTGACGACATTCTACTCATTGGGAATGATGTAGTGGCGCTGTCAACGGTCAAGGTTTGGCTAGCTAGTACTTTCGATATGAAGGATCTAGGAGAGGCGAGCTATATTCTTGGGATAAAGCTCTTTCGGGATCGCAAGCGAAAGATAATGGGATTATCTCAAGCTGGTTATATCGAGAAAGTGCTAACTAGGTTTTCAATGGATAATTCGAAGAAAGGTTTGTTACCTTTCAGGCATGGTTTAGCGTTCTCCAAGGACCAGTGTCCAAAGACACAAGAGGAGAGGAATCGCATGGCAGGAATTCCCTATGCCTCGGCAGTGGGAAGTCTCATGTATGCGATGTTATGCACTAGACCAGATATCTGCTTTGCCGTTGGCATGGTTAGCAGGTATCAATCGAATCCTGGTCCAGAGCACTGGACAGCCGTTAAGCACATTCTTAAGTACTTGAGAAGAACTAAAGATTACATGCTTATGTACGGCGGTAGTGAGTTAATTCCAGTAGGATACACTGACTCGGACTTTATGTCAGATAAAGATTCGAGAAAGTCGACATCCGGACATCTCTTTACCTTGGGAGGTGGTGCTGTTAGTTGGAGGAGCATTAAGCAGAAATGCATTGCAGACTCAACTACAGAAGCTGAGTATGTGGCTGCTTGTGAAGCCGCAAAGGAAGCTGTTTGGCTCAAGAAGTTCCTTATGGAACTCGAGGTGGTACCAGCGTCGCTGTCACCTATTACGCTATACTGCGATAATAGTGGGGCAGTGGCTCAGTCCAAGGAGCCAAGGAACCACGGGAAGGGAAAGCACGTAGAGCGGAAATATCACCTAATCCGAGATATAGTTCAACGTGGAGATGTGACTGTCACCAAGATTGCCACCGCTGACAATCTTGCTGATCCGTTTACAAAGGCCTTACCACAGAAGGTCTTTGATCGTCATCTAGATAGTCTAGGTCTTAGATGTAGTTCTGAATGGTTGTGAGTGCAAGTGGGAGTTTGTTGGGTTTGTGCCCTCAAACCATTACTTTATGTATGAGACATTAGCATTATAATATATGGATATCAGCTTTACATTTCATTGTGTATGTTTCTTTCATGAGATGATTGTTTTGTCCTTAAGTATCATAGTAAGCAATTCGTGTGTGTATGAGATACACACAAGTGAGATACGAATTACTATTTTTGATACTTAGAATATGTCACAGTGGATGATGAGACTGGATACCTCATCAGGTCTACACTGTAGCATAATTAACTACCATTGGATGGAGTGATTAATCTCAATCACTAGAGTGTAGCTCTTAGTTGATATGCTAGTGCTTATAGTGCATTGACGGACCTGAGCTTTCCTATTGACGCTTAAGGCTGTCAACAGTCAATAGGAACTCATAACTTGTATAAGGTACGTGTTCTCAATCTTGAGATGATTATGAACACAGACTATGGATATGGCTGTTTTGACTTACCAATCAGTGAGGTCTATAGAAGATCAACACCTGGGTATCTTGGGTATGTCATGTCCATAGGGTTGTGAACATATATTGTCAAGATAGAATCTACCCTCTGATTCAGAGTAAGCATTCCCTTGAGAATGTCACCAAGTTGATTACTGAGTACTGCAGTCTTGTTGATAAGAGTTATCAACATGTTTGGTAATCATGAGTGGTGAATGGGACTCAAGGAATACAAGAAGTAATCATGATTCAGGATGACAGTAACAGTTATCCGACTACCTGAATATGATTACGAATGCTGACGGTAGAGGGACATTAGTACACCATACAAGTCTAGTTATCGCTTCGGATATGTTCTTTTGCGTTGGAGTTCAGTTATTGTTTTATAGTGGAATAAACGTTAACTGACCAGTTAGTTAGTTTGCTGATCAAAGAGTTTGGTCATGGTAATTAACAAACTGGTCTGAGCCAACAATAAAGAGCCTAGGAGGTCCCACTCTTAGCTCCGCTAGGATGCTTGGAAAGACACTTGAGGAAGCTGTTAAGACAGGTTCGATCGATCGAAGTATGTTCGATCGATTGAAGTCAGCAGGTTCGATCGATCGAGAATGGTTCGATCGATCGAAGGTTCGATCGATCGAAGTCACTTCGATCGATCGAAGTCTAGGTCGGTTCTGGAAATCTATAAATAGGGCAGCTGCGTTCTGGAAGTAAGTGATCGTCGTTTTTATACGCAGAAGCTGCAGAAACTATCATAGTCTTCCCAAAACCTTCCTATCCTCTCTATTAGGGTTCCCACCAACCCTAGTCTTTCCGGCAGGCATCCGCAGGAGTCATAAGGGTGAAGATCATCTAGTGGAGGCTGTTGGAAGTTGAAGTTTCAGAATTGGGTTCAAGACACTAAGGTATAATTCTTGCACCCCTTGTACGCATCTATGGAATTGACAAGTAGTAGATCCTGGAATACCAAAAGTTTTATAACTTAACCTATTTTCCGCTGCGCGTTTAAACTCTAACTTTAAACCACTTTTTCCTTCACCATGATCCCGCTATCCATAAAAATAAGAAACCAGCCTTCATTTAAAATGATCGCAACCATAGAAGAGGAAAGTGAGCTGCCTTGGTATGAGGATGTATGGAACTTCATTAAAAAGGGAGAGTACCCCGATGGAGCCTCGGAAAAGGACAAAATGGCTGTGTGACAATTTTTTGCCCAATTTATGATCTACGCGGATAAGCTATGGAAGAAATCCTACACTGGGTATAATTTGGAATGCTTATATGGGAGGAAAGCTAAGAGAATGATGGAGGAAATACACGAGGGTGGGCACATGCTAGCAAAAAAGATTATCCGACAGGGATACTATTGGACGACCTTGGACAAAGACTGTTGTGAATATGTCAAAAGGTGCCGTAAGTGCCAGATCCATGCAAATCTAATGCACTCCCCACCGTCACAACTCTATAGCATGACCACCCCTTGGCCATTTTCTGTGTGGGAAATTGATATCATTGGTGAGATAGTCCCAAAGGACTCCAACGGGCACCGCTACATAATCGTAGCAATCGATTATTTCACCAAGTGGGTAGAGACAGCTTTGTATGCAACTTTAAAAGCTAAGGATATGGTGAGCTTCATCGATAAGAACATAATCTACAAATATGGGGTCCCGAATGAGTTCATTTCTGATCATGGAAATCACTTTCAAGGAGAGGTTATCCCGCTCTTAGAGAAGTACAAGATCACCCGTCACCAGTCATCTCCATATAGACCGCAAACGAATGGGGCGGTAGAGGCAACAAATAAGAACGTCAAAGCAATCTTGGGGAAAATGACAGACACATATAAGGATTGGCATGAGAAGCTGCCATTTATACTATGGGGATACCGGACTTCCGTGAGAACTTCTACAGGAGCTACACCGTATTCGCTAGTTTATAGGATGGAAGCTGTACTTCCCGTCAAGGTAAAGATACCCTCTCTAAGGGTTTTGGCCGAAGGTGAGATAACTGAGGTAGAATGGACATAGGGAAGGTATGAAGAATTGATGTTACTCGATGAGAAAAGGTTGGCTACAATAAATCATACTCGAGGATATCAGAAAAGGATAGCTCGTGCTTTCAACAAAATGGTCTGCCCAAGGAAGCTTGCTGAGGGTGACCTGGTCCTCAAAGAACTGAAAGTGCCTGTTTATGACCCCAGAGGAAAATTCAAACCCAACTGGGTCGGGCCATACATCATTAAGACTCTCCTTTCCGGAGAGACTGCCTATCTCATGGACCTAGATGGGGTTTGAATTTAAACAACCAATTAACCTCTATCGCCTCAAGAAATACTTTGCTTGAAACCCTTTCCTTTCCAAACCTCCAGAGTTCATGAACTACGCTTGACCTGATTCCCGCTAGGGGATACGTAAGCAACCTGCTCGGTTCGGTCACTAATAATTACCTAAAAAGGCACTCTCCGTCAAGCCTTAAACCGAACTACTGTGGACCTGATACCCATTCAGGGATAAGTAGGCGGGCTCTCAAAAGCCTTCGGTCCATGAAAATCTAAAAAAGAAAAACCATGTGTTAAACTAGGGGCAAACTTGCGTTTGCCCGAAACCACTTCAAAGCCCGAAACTAGGGGCAAACTTCGTTTGCTATCCGAAGAACCCAAATATTTCCTTTAAACCCATCTCTGGATCTCCTGGCTATTAAAATAAGTGCTATAAAAAAAATAAACAAAATTCGTGGAATAGAATGATTGAAACTTTAGGCAAAAGCAAAGTAAAAGAGCCAAGAAAAGACATTAAAAGGAAATTTTTTGTAACTCAAGAGATTAATCGAAAGAGAGAACACTTTGATTGAACACGTCGGAATGTTTCCCAAGAACACTCTTTAAGAAGAGAAATGAGAAAAATCACATTCAAAAGCGTAAAAGAATAGGCAGGACTCGTATAAAATTTTACAAAAATAATGCTCTATCCTGTTTGTTTTACTTTCATCCATGTATGCTTACAAAGTCTATCCCTGGATCAGAGTTTGGATCTGAAGAAGGTACTCAGTAGTAGGTACGATCGAAGCAGGGACCCTATGGAAAGGAGCTGACACTCTGTCATGCCAAGCTTACCATGGAAGGGCGCATGATCAAACCTATTGTGAAATCAGCAGTAATAGCCTCAATAATATCCTGCAGAAGCCTGTATTGATAAACCACCCATCCAAGAATATAGAAAGTGGTAGCATGCAAACCAGGTAGCCAGATACCGAATCGCCTGGGAGGCCGTACAACGATGGAAAGAAAAGACCACTACGGGCAGATCCAATAGCTATCACCCGTAGAAAGACCTCGGAGCTAACCAAGCCAAGCATCGGCATAATGGAATAGGCGGTGAACCTCCATATGGACGTAGGAAAGTGACCCGCAAAGGTGTGAGGGGTGTATGAAGAGATCAAGGCACTCCATGAGCCAAACGTACAAGATGAAGGGTGCCCCCGAAGATAACATAGCCCCGGCAGCGTGGCCGCGGTCCAGACCAATCAAAGTTTCGCCAAGGATCAGCATAACAGCGCTCTTCATCTCCCGCAAACCATAGGCAATGGGAATGAGAATGTCGGAAGATGACTGAAAGAGGAAGTAAGAAAGCATAGCAATCTACAATGTGCTACGCCGAACGATCTGATACCCACCATTGTGAGGGTCCCCCACGAGAGCATTGACGGAGGAAAGGCGCTCAAAATCAATCTGCTTGTCATAAATGAAAGAACCCGCCACATTCCGTGATATGTGGCAGAGAGCGGCCACGTCCCAGACATACCCGATTTGAACCAGAGGAACTGTCAACTCGGCAAAAGGATCAGTGTGCAGAATAGCGCTGAATTCCTCGAACAAAGGATAAGTCTCCTGAGAGTCGAAGCGAAAGACATGGAAAGATGGATCCCAACACCGAATAGCAGCTCGAAGTAAACTTTCATTTAGAATCATCCGTCGAAAAGAGAAGAGGTCATTTAGTTTGAAACACTCGAAGTTGAGCGTGTCGTTGCCAGAAAGGGTATCCATGCATGGGAAAAAGGATTTAGGGGCTAATGGGGGCCATTTGAAAAGAAGAGAATGAAAGAAGAGAGTGTTTTGCGGAGTTTTGAAGAGAGGAAGGGGGTATAAATAGAAGTGGATCTGCCCAGAACACAGAGCGGCACTTAAAAAAGTGGAATGATACTCTATCATGTGTCGTGCGACAGTCCATAAATGCCGTGCGACATTCTCTGACTGCCGCAATGGCACTCACCGAGTGCCGCGCAGGCCAAATCGAGTGCCGCAAAAGCCTATCTTTTGGCCAGAACCTGTTTGTACTATTTTCTGCCCACCAGCAAACAAAAACTGAATAAAAGTAATAAAGCGTGTGCATCATACAGCACATGCAACAAGACCAAGCTATGGTCGCATTCATTCATCCATTCATTCATATAAAGAGATAATAAAAGCAATGGCATTTGCAGAGGTCATAAAAAGTAATAATGAAAGGATAAAGCCATGGTCACATATACGATGAGCAATAATAAGAAAAAGAAAAAGTGAAAGAAGCAATCGCAATAAAGTGATAAAGATGCCTATCCTATCTTAACTATCCAGAAACCATCATAATAATAATAAGTAAGCATATATGCATATAGTCATCCAAAGTATGTGCATCCTCCCCAAAACACTCATAAATACATAAAAGAGAGATGAGGTGAGGTCATCCCCAGCCTCGAGTTTGGTGGGTCACGCATCTGAGGGGTTCCTCCTCTGACTCTGTCCCGCTCGCTCCGCCTCTACCTCCTCCCCTGCCACCACTAGTACCCCCACTCTTGTCGCCACCTAGTCTAACGCCGCTACCTCTAGGGGCATCACTAAAACTAATGCCGAACTGCTGAAGCCGCTGCTAAAGCACCCCCACCTGTTGGGCCAGCGCCCTGTTCTCTTCCACCTAAAAGGAGAAAGGAGGTAAAACTCGGGAATTCTTAAGATAAAATGAAAATTTGAAAGTAGAGTGGAGATTTTACTGTTGGGAATATGCCCTCAAACCAGTTAGTTGGACAATGGAATATCATAATGTATTTATGCATGTTAGTTCATGAGATGAATATTAGACTGGAATCCTTAAACAACATTGTATGTGGTTCATTTGTGTATATGATTACACATGTGAGATATGAATCACAAATCCTTGTTGTTTCAAGTAAGTCACAGTGGAAGATAAGTCTGGATAACTTATCAGGTATACACTGTAGCATGATTAACGTCTACGGGGTAGAATGATGAATCTCATTCATAAGAGTCTTTGACTCTTGGTTAATATGCTAGTGCACTCGGTGCATTGACGGACCTGAGTTAAACCTATTGACACCCAAACGCTGTCACCGTCAATAGGAACTCAAAACTTGTATAGGGATACATGTCCTTAATCCTGAGACAGTTATGGACGCAAGTTGTATGCTTGGTTGCTTTGACTTACCAATCAGTGAGGTCTTGCAAGATCAACACCTGGGTATCTTGGGTAAATCAAGTATGCAACGTTGGGAACATATATTGTCAAGATGGAATTCTACCCTCTTCAATAAAACGAAGAGTAAGTATTCCCTCGAGAATGTCACTAGGAGTGATTATTGAGAGCTGGCCAGCCTTGTCAACAAAGTGTTATTGTTGACATGTTTAGTAATCCAAGAGTAGTGAATGATACTTGAGGAATATAAGATGTACTATCTATTGGGTCGACAGTATCTTAAGACATACATCCCAATGATAGATACGAATACTGCCTGGTAGAGGGACATCCGTATCATATTATACAAGTCTAGCAATCACTTATGTATGGGTGATTTTGTTCTTATGCACTGGAGTGCAATTATCATTTTATAGTGGCATTAATGATAATTGATTAATTATTGATTCCTTAGTCAAGAGTACTGACTAGATGGAATAATAATTAATCGGAGCCAGTAATTAAGAACCTAGGAGGTCCCACTCTTAGCTCCGCCAGAATGCTTGGAAAGGCAAATGAGAATGCTGTCAAGACTGGTTCGATCGATCGAAGTTGTTTCGATCGATTGAAGTCTAGACAGGTTCGATCGATCGAACGAGGTTCGATCGATCGACAGTTCGATCGATCGAAGTGACTTCGATCGATTGAAAGTAAGGTCGGTTCTGGGAATCTATAAATAGGGCAGCTACGTCCAGAAATAGGAGTTCATCGTTTTTAACGTACCAGTTGCTGCAGAACCTGTTTAGAGTTCCCAAACCTTCCCTATTCTCACTATTAGGGTTCCCACCAACCCTAGCCACTCTGGGAGCATTCGAGGAGACATAAGGGTGAAGATTTCCTAGAGGTTGCTGCTGCACACACAAGGAGAAGGATAAAAATCAGAATTGGGTTCAAGACCTAAGGTATAGAATCTTCTCCATCTTGTTATGCGCATCTATAGAGTTAATAAGTAGTAGATCCAAGGCTACCAATAAAAGTTTTGAACTTTGTTTTCCGCTGCGCGTTTAAAACAATTTTAAACCTATTTTTCCTACAATTGGTATCAAAGCCTCGCTTGTTTGGATCTATAGATGCGTTTTGGAACACTAGTTTTGATTTGCATGTTAAATTTAGGACTGTTTTCAAAACTGCATCGTCACAGATCCATTTCTGCAGTGTTTATGCAGCAGAATACAAATCTGTGATTGCATTGGATGCAAGGTGGGTTCGATCGATCGAAGTAGTCTCGATCGATCGAACATCATCTGTTCTCAAGCGATCGAACTAGTTTCGATCGATCGAACGTTGGTTCTGTTCGATCGATCGAATGTTGGTCGATCGATCGAGACTGCTCTTTTGTCCAGGTGTTCAGTTTATAGATTTAAAGGTTTTAAAACATTTACTTTAAATTTTTATTTATTCTGTAAGTTTTTCAAAACATTCTGTGAAATTGAAAGTTCAATCGATTGAACTATGTTCAATCGATCGAAGGTTCAATCGATCGAACCTTTTTGATCGATCGAAGTGTGACAGAGAATTGTGATGCTGTTTTAAGTTCTAATTCAGTATGTAAAGAGTTTATATACTATGTGAATCAATTAGGGGTTCCAATGATACATTTATTTGTTATATATGCGTGGATATACATGCGACTAACCCTTTTGCAGCAAGTTTAGTCCGCTATCTCCCATGGCACCAAGACTTTTAAATTTTGTATTTAATTGTTTGAGATTGATGAATGTATTATTTTGGTTTGGTTTTTAAAGGCATATGTAAAGGGCGCTGCGACTTCAATCCTATGAAAAGGAAAGTCGCACCGGTTTCCCTAGCCTTTTATTTTATTATTGTTATTTCTATTTCTAGATAAATTGTAAGCTTCGAGAGAAGTATAGGACCAATGTAATAGAATTAGAAAATCCATGAAGATGGAGGAGCAAGCCGTTGTCCATGAAGATGGAGTCGGAGGCAATCAAACCAAGAAGGAGGTTCTATGGAGATAGAGCCATGGGAGATAGAGGCATTGTTGAATGTTTTTAATTTCATTTTAGTTTTTTGTGTTATGTGCTTAGTTGTGATTGGAATTTTATATATTGTTACTACTTGAATGCACGTAAAACAAGTTTTCTAAAATAAAAAATTCAAAACCTTTTTCCAACACATTAGTAAACACTTGATGTTTATGGGCAATGTGAAGAAACATTTTTTTAAAAAAATTCCTATTAGTTCATTGTAAGTATGAGAAATACTCTGTGTCACTCATTTATGAGTGATCATTCCATACGGAGGGTATTTCTTATTGATTACTAGATATGGACTTCTTATAAAAATCTAGTGGGAGAGGGACTTATTTTATAACTCCCATGGTCTTCCATAAACGGTTCATTGTAAGGTGGGTAGTATATTCTGTGTCATCCAGCCATAGGTGATCATTCCATACGGAGGATAGACTATTCATTGGTTACTAGGTATGAACTTCCTTTGGATAGAATCAATGAGACGCGTTAGAGGGTGACCACTACACTGAGGCACTACTTGAGGCGGTTGTCATTGGATTCTAGTTAATGGTAAACACTAGCTAAGCTATGGGTAAGGGATTCCACACGGAGCATTATCCAGAAACTTAGAGACCAAAAGTTCAGGAGTCATGAATTGTTTTGTAAGAGTTGCATGACATTCATGATGGGTTTCCCAATCAGGCTATGAGGTTATGATCGCCACACGGAGACTTAATTTCATAGGCTTGACATCCTGAAGACAATTAATGAGTTGGTTAAGGGAATTCCAATGTATCATATAAATTGTCATATTCATGATTTCCATATTGTAATTCTGTTACATTATTTGTATTTCAGATTCATAATGTCTAGCCCACTTGCTATAACCATGATCCAGAATAAGCTAATTGGAAATAACTACGTTGAATGGAAACTGGAACTGGATGAATTGTTAACTGCTAATGGATGTAAATACGTTCTTACCATTCCCTGTCCACCTATTCCATACCATGACACCCCAACTGATCTTGCGGATCAATATTGGCAGTGGATAAGATTTGATGGTATAGCTCGCTCTAGCATCTTAGACTCTTTGTCTGATGTGTTGAAGCAGCAACATCAACCTTTGAACACTGGCCGTGCTATAATATTGAACCTCGAGGAGATGTTTGGGGAACTGAGCCGTACTGCAAGGCTTAGAGCCTTGGAGTTAGTCATGGACACCAGAATGTTGGAAGGAACTTCAATAAGAGAGCATGTTTTTAAAATGATTACTTATTTCAAAGTAATAGAAGTTCTTGGTTTCGACATTGATGGTGAGACTCAAGTTGACAAAATCTTGCATTCGTTGCCTTCATCATTCACTCAATTTAAAAAGGTTTTTAAAATGAGTAAAACAGTTTTTTCAACAAGTGAGTTGATGAGCTCTCTTGAGGCAACGATGGATATAGTCAAGGAGGAGTCAAATGTTCAGAACATTGGAATGGCTTCATCTTCTAGAACTAATCCTAAGAGCATAAGTTCAGAGAAGGAGAAGCAAGACTTAAGGATAGGTGAGCCTAAGCCAACTGTTGGGAAGAAGGCAAGACTTGGAAAGGGAAAGGCTGGTGCAGTGCCAAAAGGAAAGTGTTTCCATTGTGGCATGAGAGGGCATTGGAAAAGGAACTGTGTGGAATACTTGACTGCCAAAAGGCAAGGTACGATCCTTTCACTAGTTTTTGAAGTAAGTTTAAAAACTGATACTTCAACTACTATGGGCACTAATTCTATATTTTCTAAATTATATCTGTAATTGTTGCAGGGAATTGGAAAATAAGAATGTGCAGTGATTAGAAGATCTTGATTGCTTTTTTGGGATCTGATGTAAGAGTTTCTATTAGATTAATAGTTTTATATTGTAATAAAACTTTGGAGTTATTAGATGGATTTCAGTTTTGAATTAATGAACAATATTTATTCTTTTGATTTTGGTACTGAAATTCTTGATTAAAAGAAAGCGTTCTTTTATGTGATCTAAATAACTTGTCAAGCAAGTATCTCACCAATTTACTCTTGTTTCTCATATATTATCTAATGTAGTATTTAAATGACTCATGGGTATTTTACCATCTAAAAGGATAGCACCCTCAACTAATTCTATAACTTTTTGGTTTTGAGGTTAGATCATATTTAATCTAAATAGGATAAATGGGGAGTAAAGGATAGGATCCTAAACTTTTTTGGTTGCTAAGACCATTGCCTATTTGTCAATCCTATTTAGAGAGTAAATGTGATCAGATCATATTAATCTAAATTAGGATAACTGGGGAGTAAAGGATTGGATCCTAAAACTCTTTTGGTTGTTGAGACCACTACCTGTTTGTCAATCCTATTTAGAGGCTAATATGATCAGGTGACTTTCCTTTTGAAAATCACACGACCAAGGACTTATTAGAATTAGGACACACTCATGTATGTAGGGCAATAAACATTAGAGTTGAAAAGTAGTTTCGGCTACTTTGGATACTGATATACATTTACTTATTACATCTTCATCCTCAATTTTGAAGAAATTCAAAAGTTTTGGAATGAAGAGTAATTGGTAAAAGAATATCGTTGCTTTTTTTTTTTTTTTTTTTGATTTGATCAAAATGGTGAGTATCTATCTAATGTATTTATTGTCCAAAGGAGATAAGAATGAGATTCTTTCTCGACAGTCTACACCTAGTGCGCCTCCACGGGATGGTGTAGCAGGTAGAAGGAACTATCTTCTTTTAGATATGAATGGGTCATGGGATGAGTTATTTAGAGTTACTACTATTCCTTATTTTTCTCGATGGAACTACAATGTATATACTGGATCTTATTCAAAAGCAATTCTTTTCGATAGACATCCCCAAAGTTGTGAAAAGAATGCGACTTCTTTCTCATGGTAACTTTGGATAAGGATGTCTAGCACTTTGGTGTAAAGAAATGATGAGCCTTTTGAATCTAGATTAGAAGTATAATACTTTTGTGGTGTTTCCAGAGAAAACAAAAGTTGGTTGGAGACCAAATTTTGCAAAGGAAAGATAATATAAAAGAGTAAAGTAATTTATATCTTAAAGCAATCTATAAATCATCTAGGACTAAAATCTACTACCTCTTCATCCGTTCTTACATCGGTACTTCATTCTAGTGGGAGAATTCTTAGCATTGCTAAAATCTCCCTGTGCATTGAAGTTTTGTGATAAGGAAGCTCCGGTATATGATTTGCATAAGTCTACGGACTTAAGCAATCATCCAGAGATAAGGACATCTGTTTTGACATATTGGTCAAAATGCTTTGGATTCATCTAAAGTGTGGATGTAGCTTAAGTGGATGAAAGGATCCTTGCGCAAAGGAAGTGTGGTGGTGATTATGGTTCCATATATTGATGACATCTTTATCATTGCGAGATGTTAAAGTAGTATTATCAATGTTTGAGGTTAAGTTTCTACAGTATACTTGATATTTATGATCTCGGTGAGGCGAGCTATAATCTTTAGATTTCTGCTCATTCAAGATCGGAAAGTTAAGATAATGAGATTATCCCAAACTCCTATATCAAGATATCAGTCCAAATGAAAATTCAATTTTCTGAACTATCATAAAGTATATATTCTCTAGGGCTTGAGAAAGAACTAGCGGATATATGCAGGATGATGGTGTTTTGGACAATGTTCAAATTAGCTTTACTGGATACATGTCATGTGACGTCTTTTGTCTAGGGATATAGTATAACATGAAGATGTTTTACTATGGATTGTTTCAGTCGACGATCATCAGTCCCTATGCAAAACCTTACGGGTTAAGGATTTTGACAAGTCACAGAGACTATGCTAGTGTTAGTACTAACGCTATATGGTTATGAGTGCAAGTGGGAGTTTGTTGGGAATATGCCCTCAAACCAGTTAGTTGGACAATGGAATATCATAATGTATTTATGCATGTTAGTTCATGAGATGAATATTAGACTGGAATCCTTAAACAACATTGTATGTGGTTCATTTGTGTATATGATTACACATGTGAGATATGAATCACAAATCCTTGTTGTTTTAAGTAAGTCACAGTGGAAGATAAGTCTGGATAACTTATCAGGTATACACTGTAGCATGATTAACGTCTATGGGGTAGAATGATGAATCTCATTCATAAGAGTCTTTGACTCTTGGTTAATATGCTAGTGCACTCGGTGCATTGACGGACCTGAGTTAAACCTATTGACACCCAAACGCTGTCACCGTCAATAGGAACTCAAAACTTGTATAGGGATACATGTCCTTAATCCTGAGACAGTTATGGACGCAAGTTGTATGCTTGGTTGCTTTGACTTACCAATCAGTGAGGTCTTGCAAGATCAACACCTGGGTATCTTGGGTAAATCAAGTATGCAACGTTGGGAACATATATTGTCAAGATGGAATTCTACCCTCTTCAATAAAACGAAGAGTAAGTATTCCCTCGAGAATGTCACTAGGAGTGATTACTGAGAGCTGGCCAGCCTTGTCAACAAAGTGTTATTGTTGACATGTTTAGTAATCCAAGAGTAGTGAATGATACTTGAGGAATATAAGATGTACTATCTATTGGGTCGACAGTATCTTAAGACATACATCCCAATGATAGATACGAATACTGCCTGGTAGAGGGACATCCGTATCATATTATACAAGTCTAGCAATCACTTATGTATGGGTGATTTTGTTCTTATGCACTGGAGTGCAATTATAATTTTATAGTGGCATTAATGATAATTGATTAATTATTGATTCCTTAGTCAAGAGTACTGACTAGATGGAATAATAATTAATCGGAGCCAGTAATTAAGAACCTAGGAGGTCCCACTCTTAGCTCCGCCAGAATGCTTGGAAAGGCAAATGAGAATGCTGTCAAGACTGGTTCGATCGATCGAAGTTGTTTCGATCGATTGAAGTCTAGACAGGTTCGATCGATCGAACGAGGTTCGATCGATCGACAGTTCGATCGATCGAAGTGACTTCGATCGATTGAAAGTAAGGTCGGTTCTGGGAATCTATAAATAGGGCAGCTACGTCCAGAAATAGGAGTTCATCGTTTTTAACGTACCAGTTGCTGCAGAACCTGTTTAGAGTTCCCAAACCTTCCCTATTCTCACTATTAGGGTTCCCACCAACCCTAGCCACTCTGGGAGCATTCGAGGAGACATAAGGGTGAAGATTTCCTAGAGGTTGCTGCTGCACACACAAGGAGAAGGATAAAAATCAGAATTGGGTTCAAGACCTAAGGTATAGAATCTTCTCCATCTTGTTATGCGCATCTATAGAGTTAATAAGTAGTAGATCCAAGGCTACCAATAAAAGTTTTGAACTTTGTTTTCCGCTGCGCGTTTAAAACAATTTTAAACCTGTTTTTCCTACAATTGGTATCAAAGCCTCGCTTGTTTGGATCTATAGATGCGTTTTGGAACACTAGTTTTGATTTGCATGTTAAATTTAGGACTGTTTTCAAAACTGCATCGTCACAGATCCATTTCTGCAGTGTTTATGCAGCAGAATACAAATCTGTGATTGCATTGGATGCAAGGTGGGTTCGATCGATCGAAGTAGTCTCGATCGATCGAACATCATCTGTTCTCAAGCGATCGAACTAGTTTCGATCGATCGAACGTTGGTTCTGTTCGATCGATCGAATGTTGGTCGATCGATCGAGACTGCTCTTTTGTCCAGGTGTTCAGTTTATAGATTTAAAGGTTTTAAAACATTTACTTTAAATTTTTATTTATTCTGTAAGTTTTTCAAAACATTCTGTGAAATTGAAAGTTCAATCGATTGAACTATGTTCAATCGATCGAAGGTTCAATCGATCGAACCTTTTTGATCGATCGAAGTGTGACAGAGAATTGTGATGCTGTTTTAAGTTCTAATTCAGTATGTAAAGAGTTTATATACTATGTGAATCAATTAGGGGTTCCAATGATACATTTATTTGTTATATATGCGTGGATATACATGCGACTAACCCTTTTGCAGCAAGTTTAGTCCGCTATCTCCCATGGCACCAAGACTTTTAAATTTTGTATTTAATTGTTTGAGATTGATGAATGTATTATTTTGGTTTGGTTTTTAAAGGCATATGTAAAGGGCGCTGCGACTTCAATCCTATGAAAAGGAAAGTCGCACCGGTTTCCCTAGCCTTTTATTTTATTATTGTTATTTCTATTTCTAGATAAATTGTAAGCTTCGAGAGAAGTATAGGACCAATGTAATAGAATTAGAAAATCCATGAAGATGGAGGAGCAAGCCGTTGTCCATGAAGATGGAGTCGGAGGCAATCAAACCAAGAAGGAGGTTCTATGGAGATAGAGCCATGGGAGATAGAGGCATTGTTGAATGTTTTTAATTTCATTTTAGTTTTTTGTGTTATGTGCTTAGTTGTGATTGGAATTTTATATATTGTTACTACTTGAATGCACGTAAAACAAGTTTTCTAAAATAAAAAATTCAAAACCTTTTTCCAACACATTAGTAAACACTTGATGTTTATGGGCAATGTGAAGAAATATTTTTTTAAAAAAATTCCTATTAGTTCATTGTAAGTATGAGAAATACTCTGTGTCACTCATTTATGAGTGATCATTCCATACGGAGGGTATTTCTTATTGATTACTAGATATGGACTTCTTATAAAAATCTAGTGGGAGAGGGACTTATTTTATAACTCCCATGGTCTTCCATAAACGGTTCATTGTAAGGTGGGTAGTATATTCTGTGTCATCCAGCCATAGGTGATCATTCCATACGGAGGATAGACTATTCATTGGTTACTAGGTATGAACTTCCTTTGGATAGAATCAATGAGACGCGTTAGAGGGTGACCACTACACTGAGGCACTACTTGAGGCGGTTGTCATTGGATTCTAGTTAATGGTAAACACTAGCTAAGCTATGGGTAAGGGATTCCACACGGAGCATTATCCAGAAACTTAGAGACCAAAAGTTCAGGAGTCATGAATTGTTTTGTAAGAGTTGCATGACATTCATGATGGGTTTCCCAATCAGGCTATGAGGTTATGATCGCCACACGGAGACTTAATTTCATAGGCTTGACATCCTGAAGACAATTAATGAGTTGGTTAAGGGAATTCCAATGTATCATATAAATTGTCATATTCATGATTTCCATATTGTAATTCTGTTACATTATTTGTATTTCAGATTCATAATGTCTAGCCCACTTGCTATAACCATGATCCAGAATAAGCTAATTGGAAATAACTACGTTGAATGGAAACTGGAACTGGATGAATTGTTAACTGCTAATGGATGTAAATACGTTCTTACCATTCCCTGTCCACCTATTCCATACCATGACACCCCAACTGATCTTGCGGATCAATATTGGCAGTGGATAAGATTTGATGGTATAGCTCGCTCTAGCATCTTAGACTCTTTGTCTGATG
Organism: Hydrangea macrophylla; assembly: GCA_033977485.1. Taxonomy (NCBI): domain Eukaryota; kingdom Viridiplantae; phylum Streptophyta; class Magnoliopsida; order Cornales; family Hydrangeaceae; genus Hydrangea; species Hydrangea macrophylla. Next base: position 10,957,887 of record CM066990.1, on the reverse strand, counting down.
TGTTGAAGCAGCAACATCAACCTTTGAACACTGGCCGTGCTATAATATTGAACCTCGAGGAGATGTTTGGGGAACTGAGCCGTACTGCAAGGCTTAGAGCCTTGGAGTTAGTCATGGACACCAGAATGTTGGAAGGAACTTCAATAAGAGAGCATGTTTTTAAAATGATTACTTATTTCAAAGTAATAGAAGTTCTTGGTTTCGACATTGATGGTGAGACTCAAGTTGACAAAATCTTGCATTCGTTGCCTTCATCATTCACTCAATTTAAAAAGGTTTTTAAAATGAGTAAAACAGTTTTTTCAACAAGTGAGTTGATGAGCTCTCTTGAGGCAACGATGGATATAGTCAAGGAGGAGTCAAATGTTCAGAACATTGGAATGGCTTCATCTTCTAGAACTAATCCTAAGAGCATAAGTTCAGAGAAGGAGAAGCAAGACTTAAGGATAGGTGAGCCTAAGCCAACTGTTGGGAAGAAGGCAAGACTTGGAAAGGGAAAGGCTGGTGCCGTGCCAAAAGGAAAGTGTTTCCATTGTGGCATGAGAGGGCATTGGAAAAGGAACTGTGTGGAATACTTGACTGCCAAAAGGCAAGGTACGATCCTTTCACTAGTTTTTGAAGTAAGTTTAAAAACTGATACTTCAACTACTATGGGCACTAATTCTATATTTTCTAAATTATATCTGTAATTGTTGCAGGGAATTGGAAAATAAGAATGTGCAGTGATTAGAAGATCTTGATTGCTTTTTTGGGATCTGATGTAAGAGTTGCTATTAGATTAATAGTTTTATATTGTAATAAAACTTTGGAGTTATTAGATGGATTTCAGTTTTGAATTAATGAATAATATTTATTCTTTTGATTTTGGTACTGAAATTCTTGATTAAAAGAAAGCGTTCTTTTATGTGATCTAAATAACTTGTCAAGCAAGTATCTCACCAATTTACTCTTGTTTCTCATATATTATCTAATGTAGTATTTAAATGACTCATGGGTATTTTACCATCTAAAAGGATAGCACCCTCAACTAATTCTATAACTTTTTGGTTTTGAGGTTAGATCATATTTAATCTAAATAGGATAAATGGGGAGTAAAGGATAGGATCCTAAACTTTTTTGGTTGCTAAGACCATTGCCTATTTGTCAATCCTATTTAGAGAGTAAATGTGATCAGATCATATTAATCTAAATTAGGATAACTGGGGAGTAAAGGATTGGATCCTAAAACTCTTTTGGTTGTTGAGACCACTACCTGTTTGTCAATCCTATTTAGAGGCTAATATGATCAGGTGACTTTCCTTTTGAAAATCACACGACCAAGGACTTATTAGAATTAGGACACACTCATGTATGTAGGGCAATAAACATTAGAGTTGAAAAGTAGTTTCGGCTACTTTGGATACTGATATACATTTACTTATTACATCTTCATCCTCAATTTTGAAGAAATTCAAAAGTTTTGGAATGAAGAGTAATTGGTAAAAGAATATCGTTGCTTTTTTTTTTTTTTTTTGATTTGATCAAAATGGTGAGTATCTATCTAATGTATTTATTGTCCAAAGGAGATAAGAATGAGATTCTTTCTCGACAGTCTACACCTAGTGCGCCTCCACGGGATGGTGTAGCAGGTAGAAGGAACTATCTTCTTTTAGATATGAATGGGTCATGGGATGAGTTATTTAGAGTTACTACTATTCCTTATTTTTCTCGATGGAACTACAATGTATATACTGGATCTTATTCAAAAGCAATTCTTTTCGATAGACATCCCCAAAGTTGTGAAAAGAATGCGACTTCTTTCTCATGGTAACTTTGGATAAGGATGTCTAGCACTTTGGTGTAAAGAAATGATGAGCCTTTTGAATCTAGATTAGAAGTATAATACTTTTGTGGTGTTTCCAGAGAAAACAAAAGTTGGTTGGAGACCAAATTTTGCAAAGGAAAGATAATATAAAAGAGTAAAGTAATTTATATCTTAAAGCAATCTATAAATCATCTAGGACTAAAATCTACTACCTCTTCATCCGTTCTTACATCGGTACTTCATTCTAGTGGGAGAATTCTTAGCATTGCTAAAATCTCCCTGTGCATTGAAGTTTTGTGATAAGGAAGCTCCGGTATATGATTTGCATAAGTCTACGGACTTAAGCAATCATCCAGAGATAAGGACATCTGTTTTGACATATTGGTCAAAATGCTTTGGATTCATCTAAAGTGTGGATGTAGCTTAAGTGGATGAAAGGATCCTTGCGCAAAGGAAGTGTGGTGGTGATTATGGTTCCATATATTGATGACATCTTTATCATTGCGAGATGTTAAAGTAGTATTATCAATGTTTGAGGTTAAGTTTCTACAGTATACTTGATATTTATGATCTCGGTGAGGCGAGCTATAATCTTTAGATTTCTGCTCATTCAAGATCGAAAAGTTAAGATAATGAGATTATCCCAAACTCCTATATCAAGATATCAGTCCAAATGAAAATTCAATTTTCTGAACTATCATAAAGTATATATTCTCTAGGGCTTGAGAAAGAACTAGCGGATATATGCAGGATGATGGTGTTTTGGACAATGTTCAAATTAGCTTTACTGGATACATGTCATGTGACGTCTTTTGTCTAGGGATATAGTATAACATGAAGATGTTTTACTATGGATTGTTTCAGTCGACGATCATCAGTCCCTATGCAAAACCTTACGGGTTAAGGATTTTGACAAGTCACAGAGACTATGCTAGTGTTAGTACTAACGCTATATGGTTATGAGTGCAAGTGGGAGTTTGTTGGGAATATGCCCTCAAACCAGTTAGTTGGACAATGGAATATCATAATGTATTTATGCATGTTAGTTCATGAGATGAATATTAGACTGGAATCCTTAAACAACATTGTATGTGGTTCATTTGTGTATATGATTACACATGTGAGATATGAATCACAAATCCTTGTTGTTTCAAGTAAGTCACAGTGGAAGATAAGTCTGGATAACTTATCAGGTATACACTGTAGCATGATTAACGTCTACGGGGTAGAATGATGAATCTCATTCATAAGAGTCTTTGACTCTTGGTTAATATGCTAGTGCACTCGGTGCATTGACGGACCTGAGTTAAACCTATTGACACCCAAACGCTGTCACCGTCAATAGGAACTCAAAACTTGTATAGGGATACATGTCCTTAATCCTGAGACAGTTATGGACGCAAGTTGTATGCTTGGTTGCTTTGACTTACCAATCAGTGAGGTCTTGCAAGATCAACACCTGGGTATCTTGGGTAAATCAAGTATGCAACGTTGGGAACATATATTGTCAAGATGGAATTCTACCCTCTTCAATAAAACGAAGAGTAAGTATTCCCTCGAGAATGTCACTAGGAGTGATTACTGAGAGCTGGCCAGCCTTGTCAACAAAGTGTTATTGTTGACATGTTTAGTAATCCAAGAGTAGTGAATGATACTTGAGGAATATAAGATGTACTATCTATTGGGTCGACAGTATCTTAAGACATACATCCCAATGATAGATACGAATACTGCCTGGTAGAGGGACATCCGTATCATATTATACAAGTCTAGCAATCACTTATGTATGGGTGATTTTGTTCTTATGCACTGGAGTGCAATTATCATTTTATAGTGGCATTAATGATAATTGATTAATTATTGATTCCTTAGTCAAGAGTACTGACTAGATGGAATAATAATTAATCGGAGCCAGTAATTAAGAACCTAGGAGGTCCCACTCTTAGCTCCGCCAGAATGCTTGGAAAGGCAAATGAGAATGCTGTCAAGACTGGTTCGATCGATCGAAGTTGTTTCGATCGATTGAAGTCTAGACAGGTTCGATCGATCGAACGAGGTTCGATCGATCGACAGTTCGATCGATCGAAGTGACTTCGATCGATTGAAAGTAAGGTCGGTTCTGGGAATCTATAAATAGGGCAGCTACGTCCAGAAATAGGAGTTCATCGTTTTTAACGTACCAGTTGCTGCAGAACCTGTTTAGAGTTCCCAAACCTTCCCTATTCTCACTATTAGGGTTCCCACCAACCCTAGCCACTCTGGGAGCATTCGAGGAGACATAAGGGTGAAGATTTCCTAGAGGTTGCTGCTGCACACACAAGGAGAAGGATAAAAATCAGAATTGGGTTCAAGACCTAAGGTATAGAATCTTCTCCATCTTGTTATGCGCATCTATAGAGTTAATAAGTAGTAGATCCAAGGCTACCAATAAAAGTTTTGAACTTTGTTTTCCGCTGCGCGTTTAAAACAATTTTAAACCTGTTTTTCCTACAATTGGTATCAAAGCCTCGCTTGTTTGGATCTATAGATGCGTTTTGGAACACTAGTTTTGATTTGCATGTTAAATTTAGGACTGTTTTCAAAACTGCATCGTCACAGATCCATTTCTGCAGTGTTTATGCAGCAGAATACAAATCTGTGATTGCATTGGATGCAAGGTGGGTTCGATCGATCGAAGTAGTCTCGATCGATCGAACATCATCTGTTCTCAAGCGATCGAACTAGTTTCGATCGATCGAACGTTGGTTCTGTTCGATCGATCGAATGTTGGTCGATCGATCGAGACTGCTCTTTTGTCCAGGTGTTCAGTTTATAGATTTAAAGGTTTTAAAACATTTACTTTAAATTTTTATTTATTCTGTAAGTTTTTCAAAACATTCTGTGAAATTGAAAGTTCAATCGATTGAACTATGTTCAATCGATCGAAGGTTCAATCGATCGAACCTTTTTGATCGATCGAAGTGTGACAGAGAATTGTGATGCTGTTTTAAGTTCTAATTCAGTATGTAAAGAGTTTATATACTATGTGAATCAATTAGGGGTTCCAATGATACATTTATTTGTTATATATGCGTGGATATACATGCGACTAACCCTTTTGCAGCAAGTTTAGTCCGCTATCTCCCATGGCACCAAGACTTTTAAATTTTGTATTTAATTGTTTGAGATTGATGAATGTATTATTTTGGTTTGGTTTTTAAAGGCATATGTAAAGGGCGCTGCGACTTCAATCCTATGAAAAGGAAAGTCGCACCGGTTTCCCTAGCCTTTTATTTTATTATTGTTATTTCTATTTCTAGATAAATTGTAAGCTTCGAGAGAAGTATAGGACCAATGTAATAGAATTAGAAAATCCATGAAGATGGAGGAGCAAGCCGTTGTCCATGAAGATGGAGTCGGAGGCAATCAAACCAAGAAGGAGGTTCTATGGAGATAGAGCCATGGGAGATAGAGGCATTGTTGAATGTTTTTAATTTCATTTTAGTTTTTTGTGTTATGTGCTTAGTTGTGATTGGAATTTTATATATTGTTACTACTTGAATGCACGTAAAACAAGTTTTCTAAAATAAAAAATTCAAAACCTTTTTCCAACACATTAGTAAACACTTGATGTTTATGGGCAATGTGAAGAAACATTTTTTTAAAAAAATTCCTATTAGTTCATTGTAAGTATGAGAAATACTCTGTGTCACTCATTTATGAGTGATCATTCCATACGGAGGGTATTTCTTATTGATTACTAGATATGGACTTCTTATAAAAATCTAGTGGGAGAGGGACTTATTTTATAACTCCCATGGTCTTCCATAAACGGTTCATTGTAAGGTGGGTAGTATATTCTGTGTCATCCAGCCATAGGTGATCATTCCATACGGAGGATAGACTATTCATTGGTTACTAGGTATGAACTTCCTTTGGATAGAATCAATGAGACGCGTTAGAGGGTGACCACTACACTGAGGCACTACTTGAGGCGGTTGTCATTGGATTCTAGTTAATGGTAAACACTAGCTAAGCTATGGGTAAGGGATTCCACACGGAGCATTATCCAGAAACTTAGAGACCAAAAGTTCAGGAGTCATGAATTGTTTTGTAAGAGTTGCATGACATTCATGATGGGTTTCCCAATCAGGCTATGAGGTTATGATCGCCACACGGAGACTTAATTTCATAGGCTTGACATCCTGAAGACAATTAATGAGTTGGTTAAGGGAATTCCAATGTATCATATAAATTGTCATATTCATGATTTCCATATTGTAATTCTGTTACATTATTTGTATTTCAGATTCATAATGTCTAGCCCACTTGCTATAACCATGATCCAGAATAAGCTAATTGGAAATAACTACGTTGAATGGAAACTGGAACTGGATGAATTGTTAACTGCTAATGGATGTAAATACGTTCTTACCATTCCCTGTCCACCTATTCCATACCATGACACCCCAACTGATCTTGCGGATCAATATTGGCAGTGGATAAGATTTGATGGTATAGCTCGCTCTAGCATCTTAGACTCTTTGTCTGATGTGTTGAAGCAGCAACATCAACCTTTGAACACTGGCCGTGCTATAATATTGAACCTCGAGGAGATGTTTGGGGAACTGAGCCGTACTGCAAGGCTTAGAGCCTTGGAGTTAGTCATGGACACCAGAATGTTGGAAGGAACTTCAATAAGAGAGCATGTTTTTAAAATGATTACTTATTTCAAAGTAATAGAAGTTCTTGGTTTCGACATTGATGGTGAGACTCAAGTTGACAAAATATTGCATTCGTTGCCTTCATCATTCACTCAATTTAAAAAGGTTTTTAAAATGAGTAAAACAGTTTTTTCAACAAGTGAGTTGATGAGCTCTCTTGAGGCAACGATGGATATAGTCAAGGAGGAGTCAAATGTTCAGAACATTGGAATGGCTTCATCTTCTAGAACTAATCCTAAGAGCATAAGTTCAGAGAAGGAGAAGCAAGACTTAAGGATAGGTGAGCCTAAGCCAACTGTTGGGAAGAAGGCAAGACTTGGAAAGGGAAAGGCTGGTGCCGTGCCAAAAGGAAAGTGTTTCCATTGTGGCATGAGAGGGCATTGGAAAAGGAACTGTGTGGAATACTTGACTGCCAAAAGGCAAGGTACGATCCTTTCACTAGTTTTTGAAGTAAGTTTAAAAACTGATACTTCAACTACTATGGGCACTAATTCTATATTTTCTAAATTATATCTGTAATTGTTGCAGGGAATTGGAAAATAAGAATGTGCAGTGATTAGAAGATCTTGATTGCTTTTTTGGGATCTGATGTAAGAGTTGCTATTAGATTAATAGTTTTATATTGTAATAAAACTTTGGAGTTATTAGATGGATTTCAGTTTTGAATTAATGAACAATATTTATTCTTTTGATTTTGGTACTGAAATTCTTGATTAAAAGAAAGCGTTCTTTTATGTGATCTAAATAACTTGTCAAGCAAGTATCTCACCAATTTACTCTTGTTTCTCATATATTATCTAATGTAGTATTTAAATGACTCATGGGTATTTTACCATCTAAAAGGATAGCACCCTCAACTAATTCTATAACTTTTTGGTTTTGAGGTTAGATCATATTTAATCTAAATAGGATAAATGGGGAGTAAAGGATAGGATCCTAAACTTTTTTGGTTGCTAAGACCATTGCCTATTTGTCAATCCTATTTAGAGAGTAAATGTGATCAGATCATATTAATCTAAATTAGGATAACTGGGGAGTAAAGGATTGGATCCTAAAACTCTTTTGGTTGTTGAGACCACTACCTGTTTGTCAATCCTATTTAGAGGCTAATATGATCAGGTGACTTTCCTTTTGAAAATCACACGACCAAGGACTTATTAGAATTAGGACACACTCATGTATGTAGGGCAATAAACATTAGAGTTGAAAAGTAGTTTCGGCTACTTTGGATACTGATATACATTTACTTATTACATCTTCATCCTCAATTTTGAAGAAATTCAAAAGTTTTGGAATGAAGAGTAATTGGTAAAAGAATATCGTTGCTTTTTTTTTTTTTTTTTGATTTGATCAAAATGGTGAGTATCTATCTAATGTATTTATTGTCCAAAGGAGATAAGAATGAGATTCTTTCTCGACAGTCTACACCTAGTGCGCCTCCACGGGATGGTGTAGCAGGTAGAAGGAACTATCTTCTTTTAGATATGAATGGGTCATGGGATGAGTTATTTAGAGTTACTACTATTCCTTATTTTTCTCGATGGAACTACAATGTATATACTGGATCTTATTCAAAAGCAATTCTTTTCGATAGACATCCCCAAAGTTGTGAAAAGAATGCGACTTCTTTCTCATGGTAACTTTGGATAAGGATGTCTAGCACTTTGGTGTAAAGAAATGATGAGCCTTTTGAATCTAGATTAGAAGTATAATACTTTTGTGGTGTTTCCAGAGAAAACAAAAGTTGGTTGGAGACCAAATTTTGCAAAGGAAAGATAATATAAAAGAGTAAAGTAATTTATATCTTAAAGCAATCTATAAATCATCTAGGACTAAAATCTACTACCTCTTCATCCGTTCTTACATCGGTACTTCATTCTAGTGGGAGAATTCTTAGCATTGCTAAAATCTCCCTGTGCATTGAAGTTTTGTGATAAGGAAGCTCCGGTATATGATTTGCATAAGTCTACGGACTTAAGCAATCATCCAGAGATAAGGACATCTGTTTTGACATATTGGTCAAAATGCTTTGGATTCATCTAAAGTGTGGATGTAGCTTAAGTGGATGAAAGGATCCTTGCGCAAAGGAAGTGTGGTGGTGATTATGGTTCCATATATTGATGACATCTTTATCATTGCGAGATGTTAAAGTAGTATTATCAATGTTTGAGGTTAAGTTTCTACAGTATACTTGATATTTATGATCTCGGTGAGGCGAGCTATAATCTTTAGATTTCTGCTCATTCAAGATCGGAAAGTTAAGATAATGAGATTATCCCAAACTCCTATATCAAGATATCAGTCCAAATGAAAATTCAATTTTCTGAACTATCATAAAGTATATATTCTCTAGGGCTTGAGAAAGAACTAGCGGATATATGCAGGATGATGGTGTTTTGGACAATGTTCAAATTAGCTTTACTGGATACATGTCATGTGACGTCTTTTGTCTAGGGATATAGTATAACATGAAGATGTTTTACTATGGATTGTTTCAGTCGACGATCATCAGTCCCTATGCAAAACCTTACGGGTTAAGGATTTTGACAAGTCACAGAGACTATGGTAGTGTTAGTACTAACGCTATATGGTTATGAGTGCAAGTGGGAGTTTGTTGGGAATATGCCCTCAAACCAGTTAGTTGGACAATGGAATATCATAATGTATTTATGCATGTTAGTTCATGAGATGAATATTAGACTGGAATCCTTAAACAACATTGTATGTGGTTCATTTGTGTATATGATTACACATGTGAGATATGAATCACAAATCCTTGTTGTTTCAAGTAAGTCACAGTGGAAGATAAGTCTGGATAACTTATCAGGTATACACTGTAGCATGATTAACGTCTACGGGGTAGAATGATGAATCTCATTCATAAGAGTCTTTGACTCTTGGTTAATATGCTAGTGCACTCGGTGCATTGACGGACCTGAGTTAAACCTATTGACACCCAAACGCTGTCACCGTCAATAGGAACTCAAAACTTGTATAGGGATACATGTCCTTAATCCTGAGACAGTTATGGACGCAAGTTGTATGCTTGATTGCTTTGACTTACCAATCAGTGAGGTCTTGCAAGATCAACACCTGGGTATCTTGGGTAAATCAAGTATGCAACGTTGGGAACATATATTGTCAAGATGGAATTCTACCCTCTTCAATAAAACGAAGAGTAAGTATTCCCTCGAGAATGTCACTAGGAGTGATTACTGAGAGCTGGCCAGCCTTGTCAACAAAGTGTTATTGTTGACATGTTTAGTAATCCAAGAGTAGTGAATGATACTTGAGGAATATAAGATGTACTATCTATTGGGTCGACAGTATCTTAAGACATACATCCCAATGATAGATACGAATACTGCCTGGTAGAGGGACATCCGTATCATATTATACAAGTCTAGCAATCACTTATGTATGGGTGATTTTGTTCTTATGCACTGGAGTGCAATTATCATTTTATAGTGGCATTAATGATAATTGATTAATTATTGATTCCTTAGTCAAGAGTACTGACTAGATGGAATAATAATTAATCGGAGCCAGTAATTAAGAACCTAGGAGGTCCCACTCTTAGCTCCGCCAGAATGCTTGGAAAGGCAAATGAGAATGCTGTCAAGACTGGTTCGATCGATCGAAGTTGTTTCGATCGATTGAAGTCTAGACAGGTTCGATCGATCGAACGAGGTTCGATCGATCGACAGTTCGATCGATCGAAGTGACTTCGATCGATTGAAAGTAAGGTCGGTTCTGGGAATCTATAAATAGGGCAGCTACGTCCAGAAATAGGAGTTCATCGTTTTTAACGTACCAGTTGCTGCAGAACCTGTTTAGAGTTCCCAAACCTTCCCTATTCTCACTATTAGGGTTCCCACCAACCCTAGCCACTCTGGGAGCATTCGAGGAGACATAAGGGTGAAGATTTCCTAGAGGTTGCTGCTGCACACACAAGGAGAAGGATAAAAATCAGAATTGGGTTCAAGACCTAAGGTATAGAATCTTCTCCATCTTGTTATGCGCATCTATAGAGTTAATAAGTAGTAGATCCAAGGCTACCAATAAAAGTTTTGAACTTTGTTTTCCGCTGCGCGTTTAAAACAATTTAAAACCTGTTTTTCCTACATTTACCTGGGCCCTCAACTGGACCGCGGCCGTTGCTCGAGCTCCCTCATGCTGAAACCAAGAGCCGAAAATAAAGATTAGTAAATAAGAGGCAGCCAAAATCAATGAGAAAGACGAGACTAATTTCTTACCATCCACTCTCGCCCGAGGATCCACTGCCGCACGCTGTGGGCATACGTCAAGCCCTCCTCTACGTAAGCATGCGAGACATCATCATACTGAAGAGGAATGGTAGGGGCACCCTGAGAGAGTTAGGGAATCGTCGTCGAGAATTGCTCGCCGAAGGAGACAGTCGACATGGCCCAATCCCACTCGGGTAAAGCGGGAGGACAAGTAACAGTAGGGACGGGCTGCAAACAACAGGGATAAAATGTAAATAAAGAATAAAAGAGAACTCAGGAAAGGATAAAGAAATCATATACTCACCCGGGTCATTTCCATCAGAGGAAAGTTCAGCATCAGCTTAGCAGCCGGAAAGCTGCATATCCCTTGGGAGGGGGGTCCACGAAGTCACGGATGACCAAGCCAATCAAAGCAGTTGTAAGCTCACTACCCTGAAGCGCGTCTGTGGCTCTCATAGAATCTAGAAGAGGGTGTGGCACGAAGAATCCGGGAGCCGCTAAAGACTGCCTAATCACCCTCTCTCCCAAATACCACGCCCGGCCCTCTGGCCCATCTAGTAGCCATCTTATCGGGTCGTACCCACCCAATGCCTATATCCCCGCAGAAGCAGTGGGAAGCACCCTAAGCCATGGCTGCCAGTGAATGTGCGGCTCTCTCAAGTTTGTCAGGAAACTCCTGAACGCTGTAAAATTGTGAGCCCCAGTCTTCCGCCCGACCCTATCCTTCGCCCATTTTAGTCCCTGGGGCATAATGAGGGCGTCAGTATCGCGTGTCTTAGGGGACATCATGTGAAGATACTTATGGGACCAAATTTGCAATATAAATAAAGGAAAAGGTATGAGTCTCGTAGTTCAAATAATTTCTAAAAGTGTGATAAACAATGAAATATATAAAAAAAAAATCAAGAAGAGGACGTACCTCCCATACCCTCCAGAAACCACCAGTAGAAACCGGTCGATCCCGGGAAATGTCCCCCATATGCTTGTACAGGATGGCTAATCCTGCACCAGCCCAGTTATACTCGAGATCCGGTCCATATGCTCCAAAGACGCTATCAGTGCTACAGAAACCCGATCCCTTGGTGTTCAGTAAAGAGCACCCAAGCATATACATGAGTAATTCCCGAGCCATCTGCTCATCCGTAAAGCCCTCTTGGCCTCTAAAAGTATCCATAAATCACTTGGCCGTGACCAAGGGCTCCTCGGGGATGACTCCTAGCAAAGGCAATACCCGGTCCCACTCGGTGACAGTATCTAGGTACTGTAGGCACTCCCCCCGAAAAGGATCCCAGTGATCATAGAGAAGTCTAACCAACACTTTGCTAGGGCATGTATCTGACGAAGATCATTCGAGCTCTTTGTTAAGAGCTTGACGAAATCTCTGAAGCCAGCAGCAATAATGAAACCCTTCACGGTATTGCTCAACTCCTCGTACCAGGCAAAGCCGTGAGCTAGGCTGTCGTGTCCTTTTAGCACATCGGGCAGAAGCTGCAAAAGAAAATTGCAAGTTTTAAATGTCAGCAAGTGAATGAAAGATTGGAAAGAAATAAAGAAACAAAGAGTGATAAACAAAAATAACAAAAAAAAAATATAATAATAAATGAAAGAGTAGTGATAATAAAAAAAGGAATGAATAAGGAAAGGAGTGAAGACGAAAGTGTGTAAGTGCTTGGGAGATTTCACGGGATAATTCTTAAGAAAACGCATATAGTCCTGATGATATGACTAACGCTCACGAATCTTGTGTGAAAAGGTTTGAAAGGAGCATAGTTTCAAAAGAAATTCACAAGCATAAGGGTCATTATTCATAAGGAGTGTTTGAAAATTTTGATTAACGCGCATAGCATTTAAAAGGTCCTTGAGAAGAGTTGAGAAAAAAAATAATGAAATTGATACAGGTGAAAGATTCGAAATTTTTTTACAGGCATAGCATTCATTTTCATGTGAAGTTTTGTCCCTACATTCATAAAGTTCATAGGAGATAAGATAAAGAAAACAAAAAAAAATTGAATGAGCTTAAGTAAAGCATTGGAAGTGCTCGAGAGCACTATAAGTGATGTTGTCAGAATCAAGATATAAAAAGTATACTTTACTTTTCTAAAGATTTGTAGTGTGAAAGTAAAGGTCGAACCCACAGAGATTGATTACTACAACTATTAATTTTAAAACCTAAGTCTAATTAACTAAGAAAAACAGATTTGAATTTGATTTAATTAATCTAAGAACAATAAAAGTAAATCTAAACTATGAAAGCAATTAAAGTGTTTTTAATGAATGTTTAAGGAAACCTAGGATTGCAAATCCACCACTAGCTTCATAATAGGAATATTTATGAATTACTTTAGCTTATTACGTTGGATGATGATGGGGAATTGTAGCTACAAGCCCAATTCCTCCGACAAGAAGATAATCATGGTTCAAGCACCAACATAATCCATCTTCGGGTAGCACGAATTATCTCACACTAAACTAGGGTTGTGATCTAATCCGTCTAACCTAGGCATGGACTATTCGGATACTTGATAGCACGAATCAATAGAGCACCATCACATGTAAACAACCTAAACAAGCACAGCAAGAATAGATCGTTGAGCACATCACAGTCAAAATAGATCTAAGACAAGAATAAATTCCGAAAGCAATGATTTAATCAATAGTAGTACGATTTATTTATAAAAATCCTCTAAACATGTGACTGTCATCCATACATAATAAAACTAAAATAAAAACATAAATAAAACCCTATTACTCATCTAGGGCTTCATTGAAACCCTAGATCAATGATCTAGCCGTCCATAGAAGTAGTAGATAGCAAGAGGTTGATGGAGGAGGCCATGGAAACCCTTGGTCTTCTTCTTCTTCTCCTTGCTTCCCTCACTTCAATGGCTAGAAGAATGGTTGTAGAATGTGTGTATATTCATTGCCAACCCTCTAATTGAAGTAAAATAGAGTATATATAGATTTACAACAAGTTTTGGAAGCCTTTACAACTCGAAACGGACTGAAACTGATGTAGTTTACAATCTGGACGTCATTCTGCAGTTTCGTTTGCACAGGAGTCTTCAGTACACTGAAATACGCAACTTTGGTTTTTACCCATATCGTGCGAGCGGGTCGCGCGAGCGCGACGTTTAGACCTTCGCGCGCGCGGATCGCGCGAGCGATTATGGGGATCTCGCGCGAGCGGATCGCGCGAGCGGTTTCTGGATTTCGCGGGCGCGGGTCGCGCGCGCGACTTGGATTTTTCAGCTTCTTCAACTATGCTTTTTCACCCTGTTTAGCCTGGTTTAATTAATTTCTTCCAAAACCTGTCAGAAACTAGAAAACGAAGTAAAAATATACAAAAACAGGATAAAATGGTCTAACAAATGCGCGTTAAAGCGTATAATTAGGATTAGTTCTCTCCCGATCACACCCCCAAACCTACATTTTGCTAGTCCTCGAGCAAAACTAAAATAAAAACTACTAATAAAAATCTATTCCATTTTCGTATGGATCACGATTGCATTTAGCACATGCAACATGCCTTTTAAACCCCTAGGTGTCCCTAGTCGGACGAGTGAAGTCTCGTGAGGGTTCTCATCAACAAGTTACCCACAACCATCTTTATTAACTTATTAATTTAAAAAAGTTTTATTAAAAACAACAAAACAATCAATACTCCTTATCATATAACATAATGATTTGAAATAGAATAATGAACAAGAAGAAACGTAATCAAACGTCTATCTACATCATGAAAAGCAATCCCAAGCGCATGCATCGTATAAATCAATAGAATTTCTCATAAAATTGCACGTGTGTGATGAGGTAGTCAAATGAACAAGCGCATATCATGAACTTTGGAATATAAACCGGATAACCGTCTAACTATGTCTCGACTACGAATCTCACAATGAATTACACTCTAAAATAAAATACTCAGAAACAGGTGTAATTTTTCTAAAATATGTGAGTAAAAGAAATATATTTTCAAAACGATAAATGCTCACATATGACATGAAAAAGACGCATGACACGAAAGAACAGTAATCTCATGGATAAGATGCCAATAATCAAGAGAAATTAATCATTACAATGTTTTAATCCCCTCCCATCATTTTCATATCCGAACCATGTTTCCTAGGATCAAAAAGGACTTTTCAAAGGTTGTAATGTGGCTCAGGCAATGAAAAAGGATAGAAAGGGATATATCAAGTAGTTTCAGAATGGCATTGTAAAGCATGTTCAATTTCTTTCATTCGTCTCTTCTACCACATTCATCTTTTCATACTTTTTCTCATTCATTTTTCTTCTTTTCTTTCAATTTTTTTTTTCAACCTTCCTCTTCTTTATTTTTTTCTTTATTCTTTTCCTCCTCGTTGCTTTTGAAACGAATATTCAATAAATAACAAGGCAACCACCCCAAACATCATCTTATTTTCTTCTTCTTCTCAATCACACATCGCCTTAACACCACTAAAAGGTGATCAATCTTTCAGAGGTGAACTCCAAGTTGGCCAAATTGGAGCAAAAACAAGGATAATGGTAATTTAAGAAAGAAATGGCATTTTAATGGCTCAAAGGGCGAACTAAGGAAATTTTCATCATTTATCGGCCGGCAGTAAACAAAGAAGGCCTAAAATCACTTCCTATGGTTATATGGTTCTTCAATATGTACGACGGAAGATTATTTAGCATGGTAACAAAGATTTTAACTTGACTATTAACCAAAACAAGAATAATGAGACTAAACAACAAGTTAATGCGCTATTTCAATGAAATTCGACAAACACAATGTATTTATAACCCTCTAAAAAGAAAAGATAGGCTCAAAAGCTCACCGGGTTTAGTCTCCACCATATGTTATCTAGAAATCCGAATTATATTATAGTTCACAACCAACATGTATTCCAATGACTACGTGCAGTGCATAAGTTTGTGTGCAAATCTATGATATAAAACTACGATTCAAACAATACATAACTTAAAACATTTCAACATGACTTTAGCAAATATTTAACCACATATTCTCATGTTTACCATTCTATAACAATTCAAAGTTATTGAACAAGAAGTATCAAATTGATATTGCAAAAACGTTAGTACTATCGTTTATTTAAACATACTTATTGAAAAATTTTAAAATTTTGCATAAACTAATGTGTGTATACCCCCAAACCTAAACCTTTCATTGTCCCTAATGAAACAATAAAACGAAAGAAAGGATAGTACGTAAGAAAGGAACGATAGTACCTCGATCTTGACAAGCATAGAACAGGTGAACACAAAGGAATATGGTTATAAAATTCAATGTTACCAGATAAACAAAAAGAAACTAACAAAAGAATATGAAAAGTAAATTAAACCAAAATATAACATATAAATCTAAAAACCAAGTTAATCTAAACTAAATTAGCAAAAGGAAAAGAAATAAAACGAACAAGTATAAATGTAATAAGGAAAACAACGACTAACTTGAACTAAACTGAAACAAATAAACAAAAACAGAAAAGAAACACAAATAAAATAGGTAGGGGGAAGGATATAGGAAACAAAAGGGAAAAACAGGAAAATGGGGGAATCGCGCGAGCGGCCGTCGCGCGCGCGAATTCCCAGAATTTTTTTTTTTTTTTTAATCCTTCTCCGCGCGAGCGAGGTACCTCGCGCCCGCGATTCCAGGCACGAGGAGAACCTGAGGGCTCATAATAAAGAAAAGCAAAGAAAAACGTTAAGGGGCAAACTCGCGCCAGCGGGCCGCGCGAGCGACGTCTCGCGCGAGCGGGCCGCGCGCGCGAGAATGGTGTTTTCCATTTTTTGTTTAAAATTATGTATATGCTATTAAAATAAATTAATTCCACCCCCAAACCTTTCCAGAATGTCCAAAACAGACTCAACCAGACTAAAAAACATCCAAAAATAAGAAAAACGAACGAAATAAAGCTTGGGTTGCCTCCCAAGAAGCGCTAACTTTTACGTCTTCAGCTAGACCGTTCTAGCTCAAGACTTACGGCGGTTGTAAATCAGACTTCGTACCCCTAAGAATGTCAGGCAGAGCTCGATGGTAAGCAGAAATTACGTCGCTTTGAATTAATTCAATCGACGGTTTATCAGTATTTTCAAATCGATTTCTTACCTTTCGAGTAGATTCAACATTAGGGTCCGAAGTATTAAGATTCATCCACTCATCATCCTCTATATTATTCCCCGCACGTATATTTATTACGTTCTTAGGCTCAATATTCCGTTTAACCTCACTACCCTCCACACCTAAGTCATCGTCGTCTTTAGGAGGTTGATCAGCCGCATTAAAAACATTTAATTTTAATTTTATATTCCCGAACGACACTTTCATTACCCCCGTCCGACAGTTAACACGTGCGTTGGCGGTTGCTAAGAATGGACGGCCTAAGATGACAGAAGTATGTTTCCTAGCATCTAGCACCGGTTCGGTGTCAAGGACCATAAAATCAACGGGATAGAAACATTGATCAACTTTTACTAGTACGTCTTCAACGATTCCTCTAGGTATTTTAACAGATCGATCCGCTAATTGAATAGTAGCGGCCGTGGGCTTAAGTTCACCTAGACCTAGTTGTTTATAGACATGATAGGGTAAAAGGTTAACACTCGCTCCTAAGTCAAGGAGAGCCCGATGAATGATAGTGTCACCTATGACACATGAAATCGTAGGCGTACCTGGATCTTTATATTTTGGAGGAGCATGTTGGAATATAGAGCTTACTTTTTCCGTGAGAAAGACCTTTTTAGGAGTATGACTCCGTATTTTGCGTTTTTGTGTACAAAGGTCTTTTAGACATTTAGCATAAGCAGGAATTTGTTTTATAGCATCGAGGAAAGGAATATTTATTTTGACTTGTTTAAACACCTCGAGTATATCCTCAACCTTAGACTTTTTATTTGTAAGATTAGACGGCTCCTCAACATTAGGTGGATATGGCATTCTCGGAATATAATTCGTTGGGACCGATTCGTTTTCTTTTTTATTTTTATCCATGTCCTCACCCATCTTATTCGAGTTAGTATTCATATCTTTCACATTCTCATTCGGGATTTCTTTTACCTCTTCCTCTCGTGTAGTCAACCTAGTTGAGACGGCGTTTACTTGTTCATTCGACCCCTTAACCTCATATTGTCCCTTAGGGTTTTGAATTGTTTGACTAGGCAACGTCCCCTCGTTTCTACGACTCACTACAGTAGCTAATTGTTCCATTTGGGATTCAAGCTTCGTAATGGATTGTGTGTGTGAGTGCACTATTTGTGCTTGTGCCTGGACTTGCGTTTCAATAGTCTTAAGGGATGCCAACACCTTTTCCTCAAAGGCATTACCCTTTGAAGGATTCAAATTAGGAGGTGAGTGTTGGTATTGATTAGGTTGAAACTGAGGTCGATACGCATTTGGAAAGTTAGTCGCCTCATTAGGATTATTATTATTATTTTTCCACAAGAAGTTAGGATGGTTTCTCCATGGCGCATCCGGATTATTAGTAGTTGCATTATAATTATTTCGTGGGTATTGTTGAATAGAATTAATGTGTTGCTCCACGAATTCCGGGAATTGACTCGCCGATGGACATGCAAGTATCGAATGTGAAGGATCAGAACATAATGCACAAATTTCACGAGCGGGTGGGGCTGTCGTTTGGTTCATTGTTAAAAGTCGGTCAAGTTTGTTAGATAGTTCTTTTATTTCAATTGATTGACTTGACTCGAATTTTACATCCCTCTTAGGTTGATTAAGATATCCTTCCGAACGGACAGACACCGTTTGGTGCATCGAATTCTCGCTTAACGTTTCAAACATTTTCCAGGCCTCGTCGGCGCTTTTGTGTAGGAAGGTTCCCGCACAAACGGCATCAACGGTGTTCCTAACAGAGGGAATAAGCCCCTCATAAAAGACCTGAACAAGTTGCCACTTAGGAACCTGATGATGTGGACACGAGCGTAGTAATTCTTTAAATTTTTCCCACGTGTCGTAAAGTGATTCCCCATCTTGCATTACAAAATTGGTTATTGATTTTCTTATCTGGTTTGTACGCATAATCGGGAAAAACTTTTGTAAAAATGCTGTGTGTAAGTCTTCCCATGTTCTAATTGTGTTTGGCTCCAAAGATTGGAGCCAATATTTAGCTTTGTCCTTTAATGAGAATGGAAAGAGCCGCATTTTTAATTCATCATCAGTAAGATTTTGAATTTTCAAAGTAGAGCATATGTCTTGAAAATCTCCTAAGTGTTTATATGGATCTTCATTTAAACGGCCATGGAAAGATGGAAGCAGCGAGATGGTAGACGACTTAATCTCAAAGTGAGATGTCGTCGCCTCCGGTAATTCAATACATGTTTGTGGTGTGTAAATCGTCGGAATAAAGTAATCTTTAAGTGGAGGAGGTGGTGGTATATTAGGATTATTCATATTAGCTCCGTTGTTATTTTGGTTGTTGTCGTTATTATTTCCAATGTCTGCCATTTTAATTGGTTCTATGTTATTAAAGCGTGGTTTCTTTAGTTTTTGAAGAGTACTACGTATTTCAGATTCAAATAAAGACGTTGGTTTTGGTGTCAAATCGTCGTCTATTACAAACCTAGTTCCAGAAGTTAAGTTTGAAGACTTGTTAAGTCTTAATGTACGTTCAAGTTCAGAGTCTAAAGGTTGTAATTCCGGTTTGTTTGAACGTGTACCTAACATAAACTAAAAGAAAAGAAAAGAAATTAAAAACAAAGACTGACTCAACTAAAAAAAAAACAAATAGCAAGCAATCACGCAAATAAGACGACAATCAAGCACACAGTACTACTATGATGCATGAATATTATCCTGTAATGCAATGACCGCGTCAAGCCCAGCGCCCCGGGTTTCCTAGCTAATGCGGTGCAATTAACCTTAAACTAATGCAAATAGTGCGTCACAGCGCCCTGACTTACAGCGGTTTAAAGCGAATTCCACAAGAAGCAATTAATTTTATTTTATTTATATTTTTATTTGCGTAAGCTCCTTTGATGTAATTAGCTGCTCCACTCGGAAACGTTGACTACAAAATAAAAGAAAAAGTTAGTAACTAAAACAAAAACAGAAAATAAGAAAAATAAAAACTAATCTAATATTTATGAATTAACTAAACTACGATTATAAAACTAAGAGTAGTAATGCAATCCCCGGCAACGGCGCCAAAAATTGATGTTGTCAGAATCAAGATATAAAAAGTATACTTTACTTTTCTAAAGATTTGTAGTGTGAAAGTAAAGGTCGAACCCACAGAGATTGATTACTACAACTATTAATTTTAAAACCTAAGTCTAATTAACTAAGAAAAACAGATTTGAATTTGATTTAATTAATCTAAGAACAATAAAAGTAAATCTAAACTATGAAAGAAATTAAAGTGTTTTTAATGAATGTTTAAGGAAACCTAGGATTGCAAATCCACTACTAGCTTCATAATAGGAATATTTATGAATTACTTTAGCTTATTACGTTGGATGATGATGGGGAATTGTAGCTACAAGCCCAATTCCCCCGACAAGAAGATAATCATGGTTCAAGCACCAACATAATCCATCTTCGGGTAGCACGAATTATCTCACACTAAACTAGGGTTGTGATCTAATCCGTCTAACCTAGGCATGGACTATTCGGATACTTGATAGCACGAATCAATAGAGCACCATCACATGTAAACAACCTAAACAAGCACAGCAAGAATAGATCGTTGAGCACATCACAGTCAAAATAGATCTAAGACAAGAATAAATTCCGAAAGCAATGATTTAATCAATAGTAGTACGATTTATTTATAAAAATCCTCTAAACATGTGACTGTCATCCATACATAATAAAACTAAAATAAAAACATAAATAAAACCCTATTACTCATCTAGGGCTTCATTGAAACCCTAGATCAATGATCTAGCCGTCCATAGAAGTAGTAGATAGCAAGAGGTTGATGGAGGAGGCCATGGAAACCCTTGGTCTTCTTCTTCTTCTCCTTGCTTCCCTCACTTCAATGGCTGGAAGAATGGTTGTAGAATGTGTGTATATTCATTGCCAACCCTCTAATTGAAGTAAAATAGAGTATATATAGATTTACAACAAGTTTTGGAAGCCTTTACAACTCGAAACGGACTGAAACTGATGTAGTTTACAATCTGGACGTCATTCTGCAGTTTTGTTTGCACAGGAGTCTTCAGTACACTGAAATACGCAACTTTGGTTTTTACCCATATCGTGCGAGCGGGTCGCGCGAGCGCGACGTTTAGACCTTCGCGCGCGCGGATCGCGCGAGCGATTATGGGGATCTCGCGCCAGCGGATCGCGCGAGCGGTTTCTGGATTTCGCGAGCGCGGGTCGCGCGCGCGACTTGGATTTTTCAGCTTCTTCAACTATGCTTTTTCACCCTGTTTAGCCTGGTTTAATTAATTTCTTCCAAAACCTGTCAGAAACTAGAAAACGAAGTAAAAATATACAAAAACAGGATAAAATGGTCTAACAAATGCGCGTTAAAGCGTATAATTAGGATTAGTTCTCTCCCGATCAATAAGCACAACATTTGCATACACAAAGAGGCATTTTGAAGTTGTGTTGATCACGCATTGCATTCTTAAAGTTTATAACGAAGAGGAATCGCAAAATTGAACTGGAGGAGGCATGTATACCTGGTGCTGGAATGCCCGTGCAGATAGATGCTCGCCCGGGTCCCGGAGCAAGAAAGTAGGATCGGAGTAGGGACTGGCCGTGTACTTGGCCTTCTTCCTACTCCTCGAGCTGCTAGCCATAACCTAGCAAGGTAAAGAGAATAAACTGAGGGTTAAACTTTGGAGTTAATCAAGAAAACAACTAAAATAAAGGAAATAATAGAGTTTTGATCAAGAAGACACTTACCTATGGATCCCTTGGATCAATGTGAGGAAAAGAGAAAAAAAAAATCTCCAGAGAGGATCTGAGAGTGAGAGGTTTTGAAAAGTGAATGAAATGAGTTAAAAATCAAAAGTTTAAGCAATCTACCGCTCCGAATGGTACTCAGAAAATTGTGCCCGACAGTCAGTAGAGCGCCGTACGACACTCACTAAGTGCCGCAGCGGTACTCCGTGAGTGCCGCACGGCATTCGCGGATTATCACGTTTTAAAGAGTGTGCCATGAGTATGGCTGTTTAAGTGCCGCTGATTTTCCCCCCAAAATTCAAAGTAAACCCCAAAATTTGAATTCAAACCCCCTGATCTTGCCCACTCTTAGCACTTTTATCCCCAAATAATATCTTTCGAGTCTTTGGACCCCTGATTTTTTGAAAATTGAAATGAATTTGGGTCTGATGGACCCCTGATTTTGAAAATTTTATTGAATTTAGGTCTGATGGACCCCTGATTTTGAAAATTAAAATGAATTTGGGTCTGATGGACCCCTAATTTTGAAAATTTTATTGAATTTGGGTCTGATGGACCCCTGATTTTGAAAATTGAAAAGAATTTGGGTTTGATGGACCCCTAATTTTGAAAATTTTATTGAATTTGGGTTTGACAGACCCCTGATTTTGAAAATTGAAGTAAATTTGGGTTTGATGGACCCTTGATTTTGAAAATTGAAATGAATTTGGGTCTGATCGAGCCCTGATTGTGAAAATTTTGAGCAAACATATCCGACAGGGCCGAAGGGCTGCAGATTTTCAGAGAAAACATATCCGACAGGGCCGAAGGGCTATAGATTTTCAAAGGAAGGGCACTGATTTTCAGAGAAAACATATCTGACGGGGCTGAAGGGCTACAGATTTTTCAGAGCAAACTTACCCGACGGGGACGAAGGGCTGCGGATTTTTCAGAGCAAACATATCCAACGGGGCCGAAGGGCTACGGATTTTCATAGCAAACATATCCGAGGGGTTGAAGGGCTACGTATTTTCAGAGCAAACATATCCGACGGGGCCGAAGGGCTGCGGATTTTTAGAGCAAACATATCCGATGGGGCCGAAAGGCTGCGGATGTTTAGAGAACATGCATTGACACTAGGGTCTAAGTCACGAAGTGCCACCCAGTTAATTGCGTTCACCTATCTGGCCAGGATAAGCTACAAATCTAAAAAAAAAGAATCAACCCGATAATCGAAAGCTCTGAACTTTGAAAATAACTCGCCTTTAAGTCGGAGTGACCAAGAGCCTTGAAGAGGATGAGGTTTGGATTGCATCAGGATACGTCGTGCTAGCACGATTTTCGAATTATATCGTTTGTAGAGCATGAAATTGCATTGACAAGCATCATTGCGTGAGCATGTGCATCACAACAGGATAGGTGCATCCACCTGTATAATTTTACTTGTGCTTGTATGTGTTTATCCCTGGCCCGAACTACGTCTTGGTCTGATTCCCAAAAGGATACATAGGGAGCTCACCATTGAGCACGACCGACACGAGCCGTTTGTGTAGCCGTTTTTGCAACGCATTTTGTTTTTACCTAAATTCGACAGTCTGGTCAAAAGGCTTGTCTTCACACAGGCTTCGACATTCACTTGTGACACGTGTTGCTCCACAAGCTCTGTCGAAGAGGGGCAAACTTTAGACACCCCAATTTTGACCACACGTCGAATTAAGGGGAGTATTACCTCTAAGATCCGATGATGACAAGCGTCCGACTAATCCAATACTTCCAAAGGTGATTCAAGCTCTTCCGAAGGCTCTTTCAATTCAAAACAAAACAAAAAAGAGAGGAAAAGAGAAAATAGAGGAAAATGGTATAGGATAAGTTCTGTGATAGTCACGGGATGCCATACGACACTCTGCGAAGTGCCAGAATGGCACTCTGTGAATGTCGCGAATTTCACCAAGTGTCGCAAAATTTGAACTTTCATGAAAGACGGCAGTCCAAGGAGTTGTCTGCGGCATTCTTTGAATGCCATTCCGGAAAATAGTGAGTGCCGCAATGACATTTATTGAGTGCCATGGATATCTCCTGAGTGCCGCATTTTGTGACAGCCTATCCTAAAATAGGTCGGCTTATACCTTCAAAAGGTGGCCGAAATTAGGATTTTGGCTGCGAATTTTCCAAAATTACCCTCCAAAGATTGACTGTATATAGAGGATGTGTATCCCATTAATAGGAACTTGGAATTTTAGAGTGTTAGGATCCCATTATTGATTCTCTTTCAAAACTTTCTAAATTAAGAGAGGAGTGGAATTAGAAGAAGAAGAGCTTGATCATCATTCTTGGAAGATCTCAAAGCAACAAAAGGAGTTGAGGATAATTAGAGGCAAACTCTAAATCACTTAGTTTTAACATCCAAGTTCAATCACAATACATAGATGCTTAGGATCTTTTTACACATTTTCAAAACCTCTCTTCCTACCTCATTTCATCATGATATACACAATATTGTGTATTATTATATCTTTAATCTTTATTTTGTTAGACCAATTTAATATATTATTTAGTCTTATTATGTTTATTCTCATATTTGAGAGGAACCCCAAAGGTCTGGCTGGAAAAAGGAATTAAATTGGAGCAAAAAGAGGACAATAAGAAGTAATGTACAAGAGTGGAAATGCACCGCGAAGCATAGAATTATTTCTTACCATTGGACTTCAGTTGTGCCTCTTGAATTGCCTGCCCAACAAAGACTCTTTCAAGCCTTACCCGTACAAGATGGGGTCATGGAGAATATTATATTACTCATTTTAGTTTAGGAAAGTAGGTTGGGGGGAATTACTTTACTCTCATATATATATATATATATATATGTAGAGACAAATGTATACACACAACCAGAGAGGGAGGCGCACGGCTGTAGCTTCACCAGCTTGTGCAAAGGCCTTGTTTGGCATTTGGATTTCTTTATGCTTTCGATTGGAATTTAATTCAAGAACAAGTATCTATCAATTTTGCTTTTCGATTATTTATTCATGGATTCAAGTAAGTATTGTTTATTTATTACTTTGCTTTTATTTACAAGTATGTTAGGCTAAATCAATTGCTAGGGTTAGAGATGAAGTTACATAGTCGACTGTTTATGATCATTCATGTGATTTAATTTCTCCAGTCTATTGTGCTTAAATGATATAAAATTCTTCTTATTCAGTTGTCTATTTTAATCGAGAAAAAAATTAGAATTAGATTTTTATTGTATTTTGTTGGATTCAACCTATGATTTGTTGAAAGCGGATATAGGTTGTATTTCAATTGATTCAGTGAATGTTTTAATTCTATACCTTTGTTTGACAGAAGAAGATTTAACTATATGAAAATAAATAAAAAGGGCTTTCATGTGTTATCATCCACAATAAAAGAGTTTTGCAACCAATTTATTGTGTAGTAAATAGGAGGAATTAATGAACATGAATATTATAAATGTCAATTATGTAATGGATTCTGATACCCTAGTGTTTCAATTATCTGATTTAGTTCACTTTCATTACCTCAATTCTAGTTTTCATTGATTTTAGAAACAAGCAAACTTCTAAGCTAGATTAGGAACCTCAATTTTAGATTAATTAGTTTTCAACCGCGTTCTATCCGTTTAAGTCCCTTGGGTTCGACCTCATTCTTACCGTGTCTATACTCCAATAGATTCGTGCACTTGCGAGTGATTAAAATTTGCACATCAAGTTTTTGGCGCTGTTGCCGGGGAGCTTGTCTTTGTTGGAAACTAGTTTTTTTTATTTTTTTATTTTTAAAATTAGATTCCTTCTACTAGTTCTTTTAAAAAAAAAATAATAATAATAATAATTATAATAATAAAAAAAGAGTTTTAAATAGAAACTCCTTCCCTAGGTTCATTTTGTATTGTATGAGCATTTGGGTACGAGACCAAACTAACCGTTTGTGTCGTGTCGAGATGGCTGATCCTACAGACGAATCCAAAACTCTTTGGGAGCTTTTCTCCCCCATTACCACAAATCCTCCATCATGCATAGTGTTACCAGCAACTACAGCTGCGCACTTTGAGTTAAAACCACAAGTCATGCAACTCCTTCCCACCTTCCATGGTCTTGACCAAGAAGATCCTTACTCGTTTGTAAAGGATTTTCTAGAAATCTGTGCCACTTTCAAATTTCAAAAATTTTCTGATGAGTCAGTCCATCTGCGCCTATTTCATTTTTCCTTAAAGGATAAGGCAAAAGCTTGGCTTAACTCTCTTGCTTCTGGGTCTATTACTACATGGGAGATGTTGGTTTCCAAATTCTTAGCTAAATTTTTTCCCATGGCCAAAACTAATGCTCTTAGGAGACAAATCTCAGATTTCGATCAAGAGGAGAGTGAAAAATTTTATAAGAGTTGGGAAAGATTTAAGGGCCTACTGCTAAAATGTCCCCACCACGGATTTGAGGTTTGGAAACTTGTTTAATACTTTTACAATGGTTTGACCCAACCCAATAGGAACATGATTGAGTCAATGAATAATGGTGGATTTCTAAGCCTCAAGGATGAGGCATACGCCTTTCTTGAGAGTTTGTCTGAAAGATCTCAACAATGGGATTTCTCCACTAGAAGAGATCCACCGCTTCAACTAAAGAAAGGTGGAATTTATGAAGTAAGGGAGGATGTTGAAACAAAGAGACAACTTGACAGTCTCTCAAAGAAGGTAGAGGCATTGACTCTGCGGCTGACAACCAATTCTGTCAATGAGGTACAAAGTGAGGTATGTTCTATGTGTGCTAGCCCTATGCATTCAACACATATGTGTCCTTCCATGATGGGCTATCCTGGAAGCTTCCCTGAGCAAGCTAATGCTATGAATGATTATAGGAAGCAATTTAATAACCCATTTTCTGGCACATATAATCGGGGTTTGAAAAATCACCCAAATTTGGCATGGCAGCAAACTCAACCAACCACGAATATAGGAGGACAACCTATGATCTCCCAAAGCCAAACCCCACCTGGTTTTCGTCCTCCTACTCATTCCTTTGCTCCTCCACATCAGTCTCATCAGCCTGGTAGTGGCAAGACAAATACCAAACCACTATAGATGATTAGGCAGTATAGCTTGTATGTTGAACCCTTGTGATGTTTATTTGAATTTTAGCTGGTAAACATCAACTTTTGTGTAGGGCTGTTGAGACTTTTCCAAACTCTAAGCTATGGTTAGAATAACTAGGGCAACCTAGGGCCAAGCAAGTGGAGCAACCAATACTATACCTCCGGAGATAGATCCAATAGGCATATTTGAAGTATTCCTACAACGGCTGGAACAAAATAGTAATAGCAATTCCAACTGTAATAACCATGTTGCACCCCTTCAACCTCAATAATCAGGCGACAAGTTACTCCAGTGATTTCGAGCTCTTGTTCCAGAAAAGTTTGATGGATTAGGCGAGCCCTGGAAGGCTGAACAATGGCTTTGCAAGATGGATAGTATATTTAGAGTAATTGAGTGTAGTGAAGCAGAGAAGCGTAGGCTAGTCGTCTTCCAACTTACCTATGTGGCAGCTGATTGGTGGGATTCTGAAGAAGCAACATTCAGAGAACAAGCAGCAAGAAGAATTTCATAGACCACATTCAAAGAAAGGTTCTTAGCCAAGTATTTCCCTGAGATTGAAAAGGATCACAGAGAAAGAGAATTCCTCGATCTAGTCCAGGGAAATATAACCGTACGAGAATACACTACCCAGTTTGAACAATTATCTCGATTCGGTCAGCATATGGTAGACACCCCAAGGAAGAAGTTTCGGAAATACCACAAAGGTCTCATTCTATTTATTCGACACTTGACAATGGGACATCTAGACCAATCGTTTGAGTCTTTGGTAAATATGACAGCCGACTTAGAATACGACACACAAATTAGCAAAGGACAAGGGAATAAACAAGTGTCAACTGAAAATGTGAAGAGAAAGGAAGGAGACAATTGCTATAGAAATAAAAGGGATCGGGATAGAGGAAAGAAACCAGGACCAGCAACACAAGCTGAAACCACAGATAAGCCAGACAAGGTGTGCTATAACTGTGATATGCCAGGACACATAATAGCAAATTGCCCAGCACTCGAGAAACTTAAGAGATGAGGCATATAATGTTACTACTGTGGAAAGATGGGACACATCCGTAGGAAGTGCACGGAGCTGAAGAAACATGGAAATGGTCCACCACCACAAAAGCCATGACACCAAGCTTGCCCAAGGAACCATCGACTCCAATTGACGAAGGTGACAACACAGAGTGCTGAGTAAGAAGTATAACACCACATGTTCACATCATGAATTCATAGTTTTAAATTTTGCAAGAAGCAGTGGCATCTGTTTGATTTGGCCGATACGAGGAGAAGATCTAATTCAGTTATCTAATAGAGACCTCACGACCATAAAGTCCGTTATAAGATTAGAACCTTGAGGATCTAGAAACCTCTAGATTTCGGGGACGAAATCTCTTGTAAGGTGGGTAGAGATGTAGCACCTGCAATTTCCAAGAATTCTATGTAGGAACTTCTTAGCCTTAATCTTGATTAGTGACGATACCTTAGGAATATCTAAGTTATAATAATTTCGATAGGATAATCTTAGCTAGGATCCTATTCTTCGGACTGTCGTCCCAACGACTGTGTCATTATATCTTAGTAATATTATAATCATCGTAGTCGCAACCTCAACTCTTAATTCTAAATTAGAATTCATAGATGACTCACAACTGGGTTCTTACACTGACTTGCACACAGTCTCATGCGTAGGCACATTTGTAATTATACACGTACATCGAGACCTACACACTACCCCATGCTTAGGCACATAAATAGAGACATGGGCCCCACTCATGGCCACGTGGCAGCCATGCAACCACCACCTACCCACATGGCAAGCATGCTTGACCACCCTATACATGTGGCACACATGTTAGGAACACCCATGACACTTGTCAAGCTCACCCCATTTTATATATATACTTCATGCACGCTAATATACACGCCCCTCACCCTCATTTTAATCCTCTTACAGCCACCCCACCAAATCTGTCAATATAGATTATGTAGAGGGAGAAACCGGGAGCTTGAGAAGGAAAAAGACCTTGAGAAGATCTACATCCACACACCCATAAACATTGCGTATACACACAACACCCCCATCTCTACCTCAGCCTCTCAATACACAGCACACCCACACATTGTTTCTTAGGAGAACCGAGAAGGGAGAATAAGCAGAACGAAGAAGGAGAGAGAGAATGAAGAAGATCGGAGAAGAGTAGGGAGGAACCGAAGCATCCTGAGGTAAACCAATACCTTCTGTTGCTATCTAGACACTTGCATGTTATATAGAAATGCCCCAGACCTACATGCAACTAGCCAAACATAACCTTGTGCTCCGATTAAGCCTAGACAGCCATTGAAGCTCCTCACTAGAGCTCGGATTTTTGAATCAAACCAAACGACCCCTAAGCTACACCATTGTGTCCCCCATGACCCCAGATAGATCCCCCATGAACAGTTTTTGAGATGGTATGCATTTAGTCTAGCATGCAGGCCATTATTCCTCAAATTGGCCAAAAGAATAATCCCCTACACCAAACCCTTAACGAATAAATTGGAGTCTCAGCTCCTAGTATGTGGTAGAGGACACAATTTCGCACGTTTTGGCACTTGAACCAACCATTTCTATGGAGAGAGCAGGGAGATATAGGCATAGGAAGGTTTCCCGGTGAGTCGCGGGTCACCGACGACAAGGAACTGGCCAGAGAAGAAAAAGGAAAAGAGTTATAACACCCGGGTTTTGGGCCGAGTCGGGTTTGGGTCAGGGTGGGTTAGCGTGTAAGTGTTAGTGGGTTAGGGTCATGGGTTACGACCGGGTTTAAAAACCCGTGGGTCCTTTTAAGTGGGACGGCGTCATTTTGACGCCGGGTCCTGTTCGAGTTGGGTTTGGGTAGTCGGGGCAGGCTATGTTGTGTGTGTATATGGTTTAAGGTTCGGTTCGGGTTTGGGTTAGGGTTAACCCAATAGCTTTGAGAGATGGGTTTAGTTGTGAGTATTCATGGGTAGTTTGGTTAGGCTTGGGTCGGGTCGGGTCGGGTTTGACCCATTGGGTCAAGCGTTGGTTCCTCTATGAGTGTAACTGGGTTACCTGTTTAGTTAGGGTCGGTTCGGGTCAACCCGTCGGGTCTTAGATTATTATTATTAGTTAGTAAATAACTTTAAATGTTTTTTTATAATTATAAATGGGTTATAATTATACTATTAGTGTTCTATATTATACAATATTATCTTATAATATTCTTAATACCTTGTATGTTATTATTATATTATTATATTATATATTTATTATTTATATGGTTAATATAAATAATAAAACTATATAAATAATAAATATCAGTTTAAAGGGGTATTTAAATAGTTAACTAATACATGTGTATGTTTATAAAAGCTAGAAAATTTGGGTAATGACCGTAAGAGTATTTCATACATTAATATAATTTATAATTGTATAATATTATAGTTTAATATTTTAATAATTAATAAGGAGCTATTTTATTGGTATATTAATTATTAAAAATACCAGACGAGCTCCGAAAATTATGAGATAAATACTGGGAGCGTATTTTAATGTCTGGTATTTAATAAAAAATACTTCTAAGGTCTATTTATGTGTGGTCATACTTACGTATTTAAGGACTAATACAGTGATATTTTATATAATGAATTTATCTTCGATAATTCATAATAAATAATCTAGGACTTCGAAAATTACACAGTCAGTTCCCAAAGTTTTAGAATAATGTCTAGAATGTTCTCCTTAAGTTTGGTACCCTATCGATGAGGTCAAAAATATAGCTTTTCTCTAGGGCCCACATTACTGTAGTAAGCACTGCTCTTTTACCTTGTAAAACACGACGGACTCCGATTTGAGTCTAGTCAATGGCGTTGGAGTTAGAATTACACATAGATCACTACCTTGAGGTCTATACACTCATTTGGTAAAATTACCTTTATGCCCTCATTTCAAGAATTCACATTTAACCATTGTTCTATTATATGCTCTGTAGGGAATCTCATTCCGATCATCCATTGAGGACGCGTAAGACTTAAGATAACAAGGTGAGCATTTATAACCTCACTCCAAATATGCATAGGGGCTGCTAGTGTGATTTATATGTGATGTGTACATATATTTATAAACGATATTTCATTGTAATAATAACATGGTATATTACTATGAACATTTAGAAAGATCTATTGCTATGTGTTTCTATTATTAGCGGTAGTTGATTTGTAATACCATGTATATAAACATGTCAAGGGTTTTATCTATATATTTTGTTGGCAGCAATCCATGCTGAGAGATATATGAATTATTGTATCACAAATTCTGTTTATAAACGGCTAATGAATATAGTAAGACGAAAATGAATATAGAATGTTAATACATGCCATGACTGATAATGTTAACGAGTAAAGGTTTGTGATCACAAGCATTCATGGTATGGTGTCAGCATGCATTGCCTAGTCTAGATTCTATGGACAGAGATGGATGGTGTAAGACCCATCGAGGCAACCGGATCCGTAGTGATCAACGGCTGACGAGCCGAGGTTTTTTTATTATCGGGATTTATTTATTCCGACAATGTTGAATGTGGAAGTCTTCAGACTTGGTAGGATACGCTAGAAGTCTTCGGACTTGGCTGGATAATCTAGAAGTCTTCGGACTTGGCGGGATATGCTAGAAGTCTTTGGACTTGGCTGGATAAGCTTGAAGTCTTCGGACTTGGCGGGATACACTATAAGTCTTTGGACTTGGCTAGATAAGCTAGAAGTCTTCAGCTAGAAGTCTTCAGACTTGGGTTTAATACTTTGATTCTTTTGTGATGAAGTGACAATTGTGAAAGTTGTGTATCATTTCAATTTCTTTGTGATGAAATGGATACGGTCTTCATGACAAAATGGGTATGGTCTTCGTGACGAAATGGATACAGTTTTCGTGACGAAATGGATACGGTCTCTATGACAAAGTGAAGGTTGTTGATATGCTAGAATTGAATCAGAGTCATTGTTCGAGATGAGATATTATTATTTGGATTTCTTATCTTAATCTGAAGAATGTTTGAGACGAGTGTTATTGTTCAGATTTCTTATTTTATTTCTGAGGAGATGAGAAGATCTATGAAGTAGCATCCTCGGCGTCCCGATGGGAGGTTTAATGCATTGAACACGCATTGGCATGCATGAGCATGATAAAAGGATAAGATAAGTGTTAATCTGTTAATAAGAACACTAATAGATTTAGTGTTCGAGTCATGGGGAGCGTGGCCACTGGAGTATTCACCCGGCGCCACCAGGCCTCGGGGGATTAGTCGAGGTGCGCGCAAGCTGTCCCGGACACCCCCGATTACCAAAAAAAAAACAACAACTTAACATAACTTGAAATTTGATCTCGTGAAAAAACTAATACTCAACAACTCATCAACAAAAAAAAAAAAAAAAAAAAGAACGCTAAGAGATGTTGATGAGTTGTTGAGTATGAGTTTTTTCACGAGATCACATTTCAAGTTATGTTAAGTTGTTTTTTTTTTTTTTTGGTAATCGGGGGTGTCCGGGCCAGCTTGCGTGCACCTCGACTAATCCCTCGAGGCCTGGAGGCGCCGGGTGAATACTCCAGTGGCCACGCTCCCCATGACTTGAACACTAAACCTCTTGGGTGGTACACCCAAGAAGCTTACCACTCGGCCACAAGGGACTTGGTTATGTTAAGTTGTTTTATATGTAAATGATCCGTTTAATGAGTTGTTATTACCTCTGTTATGCCCGTGGAAGGAACGTCTTTTGGTAAGAGACTGTGTGCATCTTAAGATGCTGAACATTAATGCGAGAGTGAGTGGTTATTATGTATATTGGTGTTATGTTGCAAATACTCACTCATCTTGTATCTAGGCTAATGGTATTACGCCCTGGACAATCCAACATCTAGATGTTTTGCAGGTATAGTAGATAAGCTCGAGGATGAGATGTTATGGAGTAAAGGAACAGTGAAGCCAGGCAGAAGACCAGAGATAGCTAGTGAGTAGTTGTAATAATTATGTTTGGAATTCTTGTAATCCTTATGTATATTATCTTAGACAAGTTGAGGCTAGAAGGCCAGGCAGTTGTAATATCTCTTTTATGACTTAGTGTTAAGATAAGTTTCAGTTTGGTTTATATTGTGCTGTGACTATGTTTATGATTAGCACTTCCCTAAATTAAAATACCTGTGCGAAGTTAGAAGGATAAATCGGTATTTTCAACTGTCACGTATCCACGGGTCCAAAATTGGAAAATTCAAAATTTTTCCCTATTTCGCTACACCAGAGCATAACATATTTGATCTTAAATCCAAGGCAACTTTGATCCAAATCCAATGAAAGGAACAAATGGGAGTTCAATCACAATTCTAGTGGTGTGTGATGAAATAGAGTGGGAAGAGAGTGTTTGAAAATTATGTAAAAAAAGTCCTAAGGAACTTTATGAGTTGTGATTGAACTTCAATTAAGAACTAATTAGGATTAGAAGTTACCTCCAATTATCCTCAAATTCTTTGTGTTTTTGAAGGACTTCCAAAGAAACTCCAAGCTCTCCACTTCTTAATTCTTTCTAAGATTCTCCTAATTCTTAACAACGTTTTTTAGTTATTCTCTCAAAATTAGTTCATGAATCTCTTAATGTTCCTCCCTCTCTCTTCTAGCTTTGGTATATTCACCCCCTTTATATAGACAAATTTTAGAGGGATATTTTAGTAATTTTAGGGCAAAACCCTAATCTCAGATGTACTTTTGAAGGTACAACACGTACTATACTAAAGCAGACTGTTGAAAAAACACGACAGTTAGTGGAGTTGTTTGCGGCACTCAGTAAATTTCAAAACGGCACTTAATGATAGTCGGCGTGGCATTCATTGAACGCCAATGTGGCACTCAATGAATACCGCAGATAACTCCGCGGACTGTCGTCTTTTCTGGATTTTTGATTTACGCAGCAATTGGTGTGTTTTTGCGACATTCGATGACTGCCGTTGTGGAATTCACTGAATGCCATCACGGCAGTTAGAGAGTGCCGCTGCAGTGACACGTGACTGCCGCAAAAACACTATGTGCCACTTTTCTTCTATTCTCCTTTTCTTTCTTTCATTTTTGTTCCGTTTGAAATTGAAAGAGCCTTTCGAAGAGCTTGAATCACCTTTGGAAACCCCAGATTAGTCGGACATTGTCATCATCAAACTTGGAGGTAATACTCCCCTAAATTCAACGGTTGGTCAAAAATAGGGTGTTTATAGTTTGCCCCTCTTCGACAGAGCTTGTTGAGTAACTCGTATCACAAGTGAATGTCGAAGCCTGTGTGAAGACAAGCTTTTGATCCAACCTTTGAATTCAGGTAAAAAACAAATTGCGTTGCAAAAACAGTCGCGCATGTGGTCCATGCTGGTCGTGCTCAATGGTGAGCTGCCTACGTATCCCAACAGGAATCAGACCAGGACGCAGTTTGGGCAAGGGACAAACACATAAGCACAAATAGTCATACGGATGAATGCACCTATTCTATCGTGATGCATGTGCTCATGAAATGACGACTGCCAATGTAATTTCATGCTCCATAAATGCTATGATTCGAGATCTTGCTATTTTGATGTAATCCATGTCCTATGCTACTTAATGCTAGCGGTGACCTCAACTTGCTAGGCGAGCTATCTTCAGAACTCGAAGTTTCTCTGACTAATGGGTTGGTCCTCCTCAGGATTCGTAGCCATTTCAGCTAATCAGATAAACACTGAACGTAATTGACTGGGCGGCGCTTCACAACTTAGGCCATGGTGCCAATGTGGGTTTGCTCTCTCAGCGTAATCGATTGGACGGCGCTTCGTGACTTAGGCCCCGGTGCCAACATGGGTTTGCTCTCTCAATGTGCAATCTTTCGTCAGGGTAATGCGATCGTTCGCCAGGGGTATTTTTATCTCAAAGATTCACTTTTCTGTTTTCAATTTCAATTCTCAAAATTTACAGTCAATTTGACTCAATTCAAATTAATTTTCTAAAATTAAAAATCAATCAGACTCCATTCAACTCAGATTTTCAAAAAAATCAATCAGGCTCCATTCAACTTGATTCAAAATTTCAAAATCAGAAGTCAATTAGATTCAAGACAATTTAAATTTTGAAAATCAGGAGTTAATCAGACTCACGTCAATTCAAAATTTTAGAATCAGGAGTCAATCAGACTCCATTCGTTTCAACTTTTCAAAGTCAGGAGTCAAATTAGACTCAAGTCAATCCAATTTTTCAAAACTCGGGAGTCGATCAGACTCAAATCATTTCAAATTCTAAAATTAGGAGTCAATCGGATTCTTATCAAATCAAAATTTCAAAATCAAGAGTCAATCAAACTCTATTCAACTTGATTCAAAATTTCAAAATTAGGAGTTAATCAGACTCAAGTCAATTCAAATTTTCAAAATCAGGAGTTAATCATACTCAAGTCAATTCAAAATTTTCAAGATCAGGAGTCAATCAGACTCCATTCGTTTCAACATTTCAAAGTCAGGAGTCAAATCAGACTCAACTCAATCCAATTTTTCAAAACTCGGGAGTCGATCGGACTCAAATCATTTCAAATTCTAAAATTAGGAGTCAATCAGATTCTTATCAAATCAAATCTTCAAAATCAAGAGTCAATCAAACTCTATTCAACTTTTCAAAATCTGGAGTCAATCAGACTCAAGTCAATTCATATTCTAAAATCAGGAGGCGATCAAACTTAATTCAATTTTTCACAATCGAGAGCCAGTCAGACTCAAATTAATTCAAGTCTCCAAAATTGGAAGTTAAACAAACTCAATTCAATTTATTTTCAAAAAGGGAGTTCGACGACTCAAATTATTTTAAAATTCAAAATATGGAGTTAGCCGAACTCAAAATAATTTCTAATTCCAAAATTAGGAGTCAACCAGACTCAACTCAACTTAATTCAAAATCTGGAGTCAGTCATACTCGAATCAGTTCAATTCCAAAAGTTCGGAGTCCTTCACATTTAATTCAATTTTCTAAAACTGAGAGTCCATTAGACTCAAACAAATTCCCTTTTTAGTTAAACAAATTTCATTCAATTTATTTTCAAAAATTTAGAGTCTATCAGACTCAAATCTTATTCAAATCAATTCAATTTCTAAAATCAGGAGTCCATCGGACTCGAATATTTTAATTTCCAAATCAAGAGTCAATCAGACTTATGTCAATTCAATTTCTAAAATCGGGAGTCTAACAGACTTGAATATTTTCAAATTTCTATAATCGGGAGTCAGTCAGACGTAAATCAATTCAGAGTCAAATCAATTCCTATTTTGCAAAATCGGGGGTCTATTATATTCAAATCCATTCAATTTCTAAGCTCAGGGGTTAAGTTAGGCTCAAAGGAATTTACTTTCATGAATCAGGAGTTAGACGGACTCAATGATTTTTAATTTCCAAAATCGGGAGCCAATCAAACTCAACTTAATTCAACATTAAAATCTGGAGATAGTCAGATCCAATTTAGCCCAAACTTTCGAAAGTTTGGAGTCGATTAGACTCAAAGAATTCAATTATAAAAAAATTTGAAGTTGAACAAACTTACATAATTTCAAATTTCTAAAACTAGGAGTCAATTAGACTCAAGGAATTGTAAATTTTCAAAATCGGGTGTTTGAACGAGACTGAACGAATCGTTGAGGACTAGAGTGAATGTGAGGTTGCCATTAAGGACTAACAGAGATGCCATTGCCATAGAGGATTAACACGCTCAAGGACAAGCTGCCAAGGCTCATCTGAATGCCGTATTTTAGAAGCAACAGGCTTTAACACTGAACCACATTAGAATTTAGAAGGTACGCTCACTCTTTTCAGCAATAAGGTTAAAATGTTATTTGATACTGGAGCATCAAATTCGTTTATTTCTAGTAGAGTCGTATAAGATTTGGGTTTAGTACCTCAAAACCTTACCATAGCATTGAATGTCGTGTCTCCGATGGGTACGTCTATTAAGTTGAATAGAGTATGCAGAATTTGTCCCATCAACATAGAAGATAGAGACCTATTCGCAGATTTGGTGATTTTGTCGATGAAGTAGTTTGACATCATCTTAAGAATTGACTGGCTTACCAAGTACCATGTTATTTTGAACTGTACTAGCAAGTCAATTACCTTTATGACACTTGGAAGACAACCCTTTTTTTTTCAGTGTAACCCATTGAGTGACAGTTTTCTCACTAATCGCTTGGCTGCCATCGAGGGCACAAGCTCAGAGATCACGATCGCAGAAATACTAATAGTGCAAGAATTTGAGGACGTATTTAAGGATCTCTCAGGGTTGCCGCCAAGGTGAGAGATTGACTTCTGCATAGAACTGACACCTGAAACCATGCCTGCCTCCAAGACTCCGTACAAAATGGCATTGATAGAAATGCAAGAATTGAAGAAGCAAGTACAGGAGTTGGAAGATTTGGGATTTGTGCGGCCAAGAACATCATCGTGGGGAGCACCAGTATTGTTCGTAAAGAAGAAAGATGGAGCGTTTCGACTCTGCATAGACTACAGAGAGTTGAATAATGTAACCATCAAGAATAAGTACCCGCTACCATGTATTGATGACTTGTTTGATCAATTACAAGGAGCTACGACATTTTCAAAGATCAATTTGATATCAGGATACCACCAACTGTTAATTCGACCAAAAGATATATCAAAAACAGCATTCTGAACCAGATATAGACATTACGAGTTTCTTGTGATGCCATTTGGGCTAACTAACGCCCCAGCAGTGTTCATGGACTTAATGAATAGGGTATTTAGGCCCTACCTGGATCAGTTTATTATCGTCTTTATACATTATATACTGATTTATTCCAAGACTGAGGAGGAATATGAAAGACATTTGTAGATTGCTTTACAGACGCTCAGGGATAATCAACTATATGCAAAGTTCAGTAAGTGTGAGTTTTGGCTCAAGGAAGTCAAGTTCTTGGGACATATTATCTCTTAAAATGGGATATCAGTGGATTCTTCAAAGATAGACGCAGTGCTAGATTGGAAAAGACCGAGCAATGGTTTAGAGATTAGAAGTTTTCTTGGTTTGGCTGGCTACTATAGGAGATTTGTAAAAGGATTCTCTCGAATCGTAGGCCCTTTAACTAGTCTTACGAAGAAGGAAGGAGTCAAAGTTTGAATAGAAGGATTGATATAAACGTACATTTCAAGAACTGAAGGAGAGATTAACTTCAGCACTCGTGTTAGCAATATCCAAAAGCGGTGAAAGGTATACCATCTATAGTGATGCTTCACTCCAAGGATTAGGGTGTGTGCTTATGCAAGATGGGAAGGTGATAGCGTATGGATTGAGACAGTTGAAATCACAAGAGATGAATTATCCAACGCATGATCTAGAGTTAGCCGCAATTGTGTTTGCACTGAAAACATGGACACATTACCTCTATGGGGAGCAGTTTGATTTATTTTTAGACCACAAGAGCTTGAAGTACTTGTTCTCTCAGAAGGAGCTAAATATGAGGCAGAGACAATGGATGGAATTACTCAAGGTTTATGATTTTACTCTACAGTACCATCCTGGTAAATCAAACGTTATTGCTATTCTCATGATTTGAGAATGGAAAGTATTGGAAACCATAGCAGAATTTGATCTCCAACCCGCAGAGATAGAAAGGGGACACCGTTTTGGATGCTTGGTAGCACAACCGACGCTTCTCAACCGTATTTTGGAAGCCCAGCAGAAAGACAAAGAGTGGAAGAAGTGGTTTGCTAAACTTTTGGCGAAGGAACCCGAGGAATGGAGCGTAGGCTCAAATGGAGGATTTCGGTGTAAGAATCGACTGTGTGTTTTCGATATGGAGAACCTAAGGAAGGACATTTTGGACAAAGCACCCAAGTCCCGTTTAACCGTTCATGCAGGAGGCACAAAGATGTATAGAGACTTAAAGCAGAATTTCTGGTGGGAAGGCATGAAACGAGAAGTGGCAGAGTATGTTTCTAAGTGTCTTATTTGTCAACAAGTCAAAGCAGAACATCAGAAACCGTCAGGATTGTTACAGCCATTACCAATTCCGCAGTGGAAGTAGGAACACATTACCATGGATTTTATGGTAGGTCTAACCCGATCTCAGCAGAACCATGACTCTATTTGGGTGATTGTGGACCGACTCACCAAGTCACCTCACTTCATAGCATACAGTATGACATTCTCTGTGGAGAAGTTGAGTCAGTTATACATACAATATGTCGTACAATTGCATGGAGTACCCATTAGCATAGTGTCTGATCGTGATTCTTAATTTATTGTAGAATTCTGGGAAAGTTTCCAAGCAGCCTTGGGAACTTCACTGAGATTGAGTTCAGCATTTCATCCTCAAACCGATGGGCAAACCGAGAGGACCAATCAAGTAATCGAAGATATGCTCAGAGCTTGCGTGGTTGACTTTGAGAGTTCATGGGAGACACATCTTCCATTAATTGAGTTTGCCTACAATAATAGTTATCACTCAAGCATAGGCATTGCACCATTCGAGGCATTATATGGAAGGCCGTGTCGTTAGCCAGTATGTTGGGCTGAAGTTGGAGATGGCAAACTTCTAGGACCGGAGATGGTTTGAGAGACTAATAAGAAGATAATTATTGTTAGAGAGAAGATGAAGGCAGCACAAGATTGATATAAGAGCTATGCAGACAAACATCGCAAGGATAAAGAGTTTAAGGTAGGAGAACATATTTTACTCAAGGTATCACCAGTCCGAGGAATAGTACGGTTTGGAAAGAAAAAAGGAAAGTTGTCGCTACACTATATCGGACCATTCGAAATCTTATAACGCGTAGGAAGAGTTTCTTATTGACTCGCGTTGGCACCAAGGTTGTCTGGTATTCACAATGTTTTTCACATCAGTATGTTGAAGGAGTATCATTAGGGCATGACGCCACATGTAATCGACTTCAAGGACATCGAGGTGAATAACAATGTATCCTACACAGAGAGACCCATCAAGATTTTGGGTCGAGAGACCAAGAAGCTGAGAAACAAGGAGATTCCATTGGTAAAGGTTCAGTGGAATCATCATGATGAAAGAGAAGCTTTGTGGGAAATGGAGTCAGAGATGCGAGAGAAATATCCTTT
Source organism: Hydrangea macrophylla (assembly GCA_033977485.1). NCBI lineage: Eukaryota > Viridiplantae > Streptophyta > Magnoliopsida > Cornales > Hydrangeaceae > Hydrangea > Hydrangea macrophylla. The sequence goes on along the minus strand of CM066990.1, from coordinate 10,918,067 downwards.
TCTGTTTTGCGCCTAGATAAGTTCCGATTTCGAGGACAAAATCCTTTAATAGGTGGTGGAAGATGTAATACCTATAGTTTTCTTTTCATTAAATAATATAAGTTTTTTTCAAATTTCTGTATTGGACCGACTATATTATTATTATATTATTTTAATTGCGTGACGGTTTTGACGTGTTTTAGTATTATTAATTAGACTATAATAACCATACCGGCTCGACCGTAATACGACTCAGCTTAGTCACGTACCCGAACCCGAACATTAGAAATAATAATAGTTTGCACATAAATCGAGACCGATAAGTATATTAAAAAACTTATGCACGCAAATCAAGAATGTAGCACACAATCCAAGGTGGGCCCCACATGACTGGCCATATGGCAGTCCATGTCACCTCTTGTGGCACTTGTCCACATGTTGGACATCTGTCCTAACATGCAAGCATGCATGCATGGAGACACATGTCGCTCCACCATTTCTATATAAACACACCCACATGCAAGCATTTTACTCTCTTGGTCTCCATAATCAGCACATATAGAGTTAGAGAGAGTTAGGAGATAAATTTCATAGAGAGAGAAGAAAAATAAGAAGAAGAAGAAGAAGAAGAATCTTCCACCATAGAAGCTTAAGCTCAAATCCTTCATTCAAACCAAATTTCAAGTATTGGTGAGTTTACTAACTTACTTTAGAACATATATAGTATGTAGTGATGTTTAGTAAGAGCTTGATGTTGCTATTTCGAGGATTCCATGCCATGCAAGACAAATCCTTAAATCTGAGAAACTGAAACTTTCAGCAGAATATAGTTTAGTAAAATGAACATTTGGAGTAGCTCAAAAATCTGAATTAGACTAGGTTTTTTTAAGGAGAAATATAATTCATTTATCTACAAATAACACGTCTATAGCTCAGTCTAGAAATCAATCCTTCATAGGTGAAATGCATGTACAACGCAATGTTATAAATCTGGAAAATAGAAACTTTTAACAGAACATAGTTTAGTAAAATGAATGTTTGGAGTAGCTTAAAAATCTGAATTAGGCTAGGTTTTTTTGTGGAGAAAGATAACTCATTTATATACAAATAACTCTTTTATAGCTTAGTCTAGAAATTAGTCCTTCATATCACTCCTTCATAGGTGAAATGCATATACAATGCAGTGTTATAAATATGGGAAACAGAAACTTTCAGCAGAACATAGTTTAGTAAAATGAATGTTTGGAGTAGCTCAAAAATCTAACTTAGGCTAGGTTTTTTTGTGGAGAAATCTAACTCATTTATCTACAAATAACTCTTCTATAGTTTGGTCTAAAAATGTATCCTTCATAGGTGAAAGTCACGTATAATGCAGTACTATAAATCTGGGATAGAGCAGTCCAAAAATATAGAAATGTCTAAGTAAAATAGATATTTTAAGCAGATCAAAAATGTAATTGAAGCTAAATTTTTCTATACATGAAGATGATCCAAATACCTATAATGTTCTTGTTTTGAGTTTGATCTACAAAGCAATTTATCATGCCCAAATAAATCATGTTGTTTCAATTAACACAGTGAAAATGTATCCTAGCATATTGTGTAGCTTTTTGTATGATGTTTTGTTTTTGCATGGTGTTGATTGTTGATGTTAGTTTTTCGGTACCTGTGTTATGAAAATTGTGTGCTATGATAGTGCTATCACGTAGATGAGTATGTTAAGGGTTTCATCTATTTGTTTATTGTTATTAAATCCATGTTATAAATCCATGAGCTACGTGCTATGTTTTCCATTGTTATGAATATAGTTTAATGACCGTTGAAAGTTCATACCCAAGCTTTAAGTATGCTGTACAGCACAATTATTGCGTTGATAGTGATTGGGTAAGTTCTCATCGTAAGTATATTATGATATAAAACAGAATGACGAATGTATAAACGTAACTTCGAAAGTTAAATGGATGTTATTATTGAACTAAACTACGAAACGTATGAACACATAAAATAACGATAAAACCTTTAATAATAGATTTTATGCAAATAAGGGACGTTGAGCTTCGTTTCTCATCGTGTGACTTCTGGTCAAAGTTGATTCGTAAACTTTCATGTCATGTTCAGATATTTCTTGCAGAGTTAGTCCTTCGGTAATTCCATGGAGTCGATTGAGGAGTTGTGAAATGTTTTATACCTTGGTCTGAGGATGGCATGACGTGTTCGGTCAAGTGCGGATGACCTGAGGATCGTCATGACGTGTTTGATCAAGTGATTGACTATATTCCGCACCCTTGGTATGACGATCAGCATGGCGTGTTCGGTTAAGTGCGGGTGACCTGAGGATCGTCATGACGTGTTCTATCAAGTGATTGTTAATATCCCGTATTCTTGATCTGAGGATCGTCATGACGTGTTCGGTCTTACGGGTGACTTGAGGATCGTCAATGACGTGTTCAATCAAGCGATTCATTGTCAAGTGTTGTTCTTTCTTGACCTGTAAATGCGTTTGGATTTGAGTCTTCTTTCAGTCAATGTCGTTGGTCAGTTTAGTTCTGGGCTAAGCTTCGAAGGGTATGGTTGGGTTTGAACGAGACATGGTTATGAGAATAAGAGATGATGAATAACTTACCTTAGTGGTGGTAACCTTAAGGGTACCCTCACTTAGCTTAACCGCTAATGGCGTTTCATGCCGCTGGACCATCCACGTCCAGCCTTTGCAGGTCCTAACGGAGCCAGCTATTGTCAAGATGCAGATTTTGCTACTGAAGACTATGCTGGTGAAGATTACTACGAGGAAGGCTATGGTTTCGCCAACTGAAGATCTTGGAGCTTTTCTTTTGATATAGCTCTGTTGCTAATATGATTAATGATGTAATAGCTTAGTTGAACATGTAATATGTATCTGTTGGATATCCTTGGGTCTGTAATATATTAATCATGTAAGACTTGGATGTTTTAGATTTTTGCTTCTGCTGAACTTATTCACTTTTCTGTATTATATTATTGTTTTAAGCATGTTTGGACAATCAGGTGACATTCACAACCAGTCACGTGTCTACAAACCCATAAAGGAAATTTATTTTTCCCTATTTTT